>WXYE02277371.1:0-14496 GCA_011319275.2 Echinosphaeria canescens | reverse complement strand
TATTATGTAATAATAATATAAATGTTTTTGTTGAAATTAATATTAGTTATTTTATTTTATTAGTATACTTTTTTTATATTATAAATAGCTTTTTGATAATTTTGTTTTGCTTTTAAATATCTTAAGCCTTTGATTACTATTAATAAAATTGTTTTAGCCGTTTTATATATTAAGGTTTATTATAAGGTCCCTTTTTTTTTTATAATCTTTTATCTTTTTATTTTCATTATTATTTTTATAAATGATATTTAGAATTTATAAACCGAGTTATCAAGCTCGCCGACCAAGTATATTATATTAGGGAGTAATAGTATTGTATTAGTAATAATATTTTAGAAGCGTTTTAGTCGTTTTTTTAATATATAAATGTATTTTTTAAAGGGTAAGAAAGCTTTTTTTAAAAGGATAATATAAAATAATATATAATAGTTTAACCCGGTCTAATATATTGCTTTAATATATGTTTTTATTATAAGGTTTATATAAAAGATACGACTTAAGCAGTCATTAAATACATCTACAAGCTATACGTTTAATACAATTCGACTTAACTTTATAAATTAGCCCACCAGTTCGCACACATTAAATTGCATTAACACGATTATCAACTAAGCTCTATAAGCCTATATAACATAGCATTACCACCGCCCATCCTATCGCTACCCATATCGCTGATCTAACCTCCCTCCAACTATCTCACATATCTCCAAAACATATCTCCATCCAATCCACCCCACCATCCTTTAACACTCTAGACTAACCATAATACTTACTGACCGAGCAATACCGGCCGAATAATACCGGCATCCAGCTTCTAAACTAGCAGCAGCAATCCTAATACCTTTTATAAAATCTTTTTAATCCTTTAGATCTTCGGCTAATCTTAACGCTTAAGCTTTGTATAAAAATACCCGGTCCTCTTCTAATAATACCGTTATAAATACCCTTACTAAAAAGGTTATTAATATTATCTCTTCCCGCCTTATAATATCGTCGAAGCTTAATTTTATTAAGCTCATTATAATTACCTGGCTAATAATAATTACAATTATATACTTATTTAAAAAACTGCTTATAATAGCCGATTTAATTATATTAAATCGGCTAAACTTAATTAAGAAGTTTTTACCTTTAAAATCGGCGATATAATATAAATTAAACTTAGTAGCTAAAGGTATACCTTGAAATAAATACTTATAAAATACAGCTAGCATTTTATAATAATAATAATAATAATATTAATAGTTTTAGTTATAGATTTTTTTGTTATAGATAAAGCTTATAATAAATAGTTTAAATAAAAAAAATAACTAGCTTATAAAACAAAAAAACCTTTTATATTTGTAATTAAAAGAATTTATAATTAATTTATCGAATTATTTATATAGCTAAATAGAAATTATTAAAGATATTAAAGCTAACTCTTTAATAATCGGCGACAGCGCTATCTATGATATAAATCAAATCGCCTCGAATAAACTTAAGTCTAAAAACTAGTATCATAAGGATATACTTTTTGCTTAAATAGAGATTAGGTTTTTAACATAAAGCTTTGTACGAAGTTCTTTTTTACTTCAAAAAAAAAATGTAAAGATTAAGGTCGATAATATTCCTTCTATTATATATAAGCTTTTAATTAAAAATTAATGTTATTCTTATTTCTTTTATTTATTTAACTATCGCTTTTTTTAATATTATTTTATATTCCAGCTATTTAAAAGGGTAACCTATATTAAAATCGCTTATTATTATTGTTTTATTTATAATTTATTATTTAATTAAAATTAAAGGGCTTAATTCATAGCGATTATATCTTTATGGATATTTATAATTATAATAATACTTATAATTATAATATTAAAGAGGTTTTTATAAAGCCTTTTAATAATAATAAGGTTAATAGTTCTAATTTTTTTATTTAATATATTAAAAGATAAATATAACTATGTTTTAATCTTTTATTAATATATAATATTCATATATATAATAAGTCTTAATTATATACCTTCCGCTTTATATAATAGTTTATAGCTTTTAAATAAATATTATATTCATATTATTTTCTTTATTAAAGTTAAAGTAATATTATAAACTTTTAGTTTTTTTTTAAATATTTATTGATAAAATATAAAGCTTCGACTTAAATAGTCGTTAAATATATCTATAGCCTGTATATTAAATATAGTTCGACTTAACTTTATAGATTAAACAACTAATTCGTACAAATTAAATTATATTTACAATCATTAACTAAGCTTTTTTTTTTTTTTTTTAAAGTGAAAAAGAACTTCGTACGAAGCTCCAAATCAAAAATCTAATCTATATCTAAACGAAAGGTACGTCCCTACAATACCGGCTTCTAAACTTAAGTCTATTCGAGGCAATTTGATCTATATAATAGATAATACTATTGCCGATCGTCAAAATGTTTACTCTAATATCCTCAATAATCTTTATTTAACTATATAAATAATTTTATAAACTAGCTATAAATTCTTCTGGCTATAAATATAAGAGATCTTTTAGCTTTATCAGCTAGTTATATCCTTTATTTTAAGCTATTTATTATAAGCTTTATCTATAAAAAAAAATCTATAATTAAAACTATTATTATTACTATTATTACTATTGTTAAAAATACTAGCCTCTTCTTATAAATACCTATCTAAAAGCATACCCTTAGCTACCGAATTGAATTCGTATCATATAGCTGACTTTAAACATAAAGACTTTTTAATTAAACTTAGCCGATTCGGTATAATTAAAAAAGCTATTATAAGTGGCTTTTCGGATAAATATATAATTGGAATTGTTATTAGCCGGGCGATTATAATTAGCTTAATAGAACCGAGCTTCGAAGATATTATAAGGCGGGAAGAGATAATATTGATAACCTTTTTAGCGAAAGTATTTATAGGGGTATTGTCGGAGGAGGACCGGGTATTTTTATATAAAGCTTAAGCGTTAGGATTAGCCGAAGATATAAAAGATTAAAAAGACTTTATAGAAAATATCGAGATTTAAGTTATTAGTTTCGAAGCTAAATACCGGTATCGCTCGGCCGGTATTGTTTAGTGTTAGAAGATTTATTTAAATTGCTCTATTTTTTCTACCAATTTCACTATTAGGGGGAGGCTTTTATTTATATTAGTAAGAAGTATAAAGTATACTACCTACTACTATATATTATATACTATTAAGTCTATGAAACAGGCTACTGTCTAATATATAGTGTATTATACCGTCTACTTAATAAATTGACCGTATACTTTTAATATGCAGAAAAACGCGCTGATTCCAAATATAAAATCAGATTATTAATCCGAGTAATGGTTATCAAGATAATTGAGTTTAAAGATAATAGAAAATATATTATTTAATTAAATTAATTAAATAATAAATAAGGGAATATATATTAATATTTCCAACACTTAGTCGGTAAGTATTATAGTTAGTCTAGAATATGAAAAGATAGTAAAGCAGATTAGACAGAGATATATATCGGAGATAACCGGAGAAGGGCGGAGCTAGCTGGCTAGATATATAGAAATTAGATTAGCGATATAGGTAGCAACAGGATAGGCGGCGGCAACGCTATATTACGTAAGCTTATAGAGCTTAATTAATAATTACATAACAATATAATTCATTTCGTATAAACTAATGGGCCAATCTATAAAGTCAAGTCGAACTATACCAAATATATCGCTTGTAGATATATTTAACGACTACCTAAGTCGGCTTTAATTATTCATAATATATATTAGGTTTTATAAAGCTAATATTACCGGAAAAACAAGAGATTATAAGTATTTATAAAATATAAAACGTTTAAAGATTTTTATATATATTAATAGTTTTATTATTATTATTACCGGCTTATTAAATATAATTTTAGCTGGGTTTAAAAAGCCCGTTAAACTTATTAATTTACTTATATTAATGAAACAAAAAAGGGTAAAACTAAAGGAATTTAAAGAGTTAAGGACTAGGTCTTCAATTAAAGTTTTACTTTTATTATAATATAATTTTATTAACTGAGTTTAAAAGAGCTTTTTTATAAAGCTCATTATTAAAGCTTATTATATATCATTAAGGCTTTAACTATATTAATATCTATAACGTTATTATTATTATTATTATATATATATAGTCGCTAGTACAAGGGTACAGGGAACCGTCTACATCATTTAACAAGCCGCACCGGTTAGTTAACCTTATTAATATAGTTAAAGAAGCTATTGCTATATCACTAAAAACGCGCTCGTCCGCGGTTAAGGGGGGTTATCGGCGTCGTGTTACGTATACTAGGGGGGGGGCAGTGGTGTAGTATTATATATAGGAAGCTGATTGGGCTAACTAGGCCTAGTTTTAGCTCCGGCCAATTTAATTGCTCCTTTCTAAGAAGCAAAAGAATTGAAGGGGAGGAAGTTGATTCCGATAATAATAACATATACAAGGTCGAATAAATCGTTGATTATATGCTTAAAATAGATAAGACTAAGTATTATTTAGTATCATGGAAAGGTTATAGTATAATATATAACTTTTAGAAGACAATAAAGGAGCGAAATACATATAGAAATTCGTAGTCAATTTTAAAGAAAAGAGATAGAGCGCGAGGCAATTATATATAGAATAAAAGGTTAGAAAAGAGCGTTCTTAAGCGCTTAATTAGAAATAGATGATAAAGAAGAATAGTTTTTTAAGATAAAGACGTTATTTTAGGGCCTCGGTATTTATTACGTGTATTATAGGGAGTATATATTGAGGGGGTACGTATACGAACGAGTATATGCGTGATAATAGATAGGTAGAAGGAAAGCGGTGAAGAAGTGGGGCGGAGCTTTATTCAAAGCTCCGTTAATTGGAAGCTCGCGCTTCTAATTTTCTACCTTCTTCATACGCGTCTTTTAATTCAACTATTTACAACCCAATTAGTATACCCTAGACCTTTCGCTATAATTATTTAGCTAGCTAGCTAGCTCCGATTATCTTTAATTATCGTTAAAATATATCTCTATCTAATCCGCCCCACCGTCCTCTGACACTTTAGGTACCGCCCCCCTTCTTATAATTAAACTAATTATAATATTTGCCGACCGAGTAATATTAGCCAAATAATACCGGTATTTAGCTTTTAAACTAACTTAAATCCCGATATTTTTTATAAAATACTACTATACTTCTATCTTTGTAGCTATTATTAATACCTAGGCCTTACTAATAAAAGCCTAGTCTTCTTTAATAATACCCCTACTAATATCTTTATTAAAAATGCAATTAATTCGAATTTTTTGCGCCTTGTAACATTTTTTAAAGTTTAATTATAACAAGCCGATTATAACTACCCGGCTGATAATTGTTTTAAATATATACTTATTAAAGGAATTACTTGTAATAACCTTTTTAGCTATATTAAATCAGCTAGGCTTAATTAAAAAGTCTTTACCATTAAAATCAGCTATATAATACGAATTAAACTTAATAACAAAAGATATACCCTTTAAACCGGTATTTATAAAAAGCTAATATTTTATAATAATAGTTATAATAATAATAATAGTTTTAGTTATAGATTTTTCTTTTATAGATAAAGCTTATAATAAATAGCTTGGAATAAAAAAAATAACCGGCATATAAAATTAAAAGACTTCTTATATTTATAGCTAAAGAATTTATAGCTAGTTTATAGAATTGCTTATCTAAATAAAGATTATTAAAAACATTGGAGCTAACTCTTTAACGATCGGCAACGGCGCCATCTATTTAGATTAAATCGTCTCGAATAGACCTAAGTCTAAAAGCCAGTATTATAGGGACGTACCTTTCAATTAAATAGATACTAGATCTTTAACTTAAAGCTTCGCACGAAGTTCTTTTTTCCTTCAAAATATATATATATATTTAAAAAGAAGGTATAGATGTTTAAAGGAGTTAAAGTTAACTATTTACTTTCGGATATAAAAATAAATAATAGTTTATTATAAGGTTTTAAAGAATAGATTCCCTTATTTATTTTGTTAATTTAATTAATATATTCATTAAATATTAAACGATATTTAAAAAATGAAACTTTTAACCTATTAAAAGCGGGTATTAAAAAGAAAATTATTAAGATATTATCCGATTTATTATGTAGATTTATAAAATAATTAAAAAAAGATTTTTATATAATAAAAACGTAAAAGAATATATCAAATTAACAGAAATACTAGCAGTATACGCGACGCTTAGCTTCAAATAAACCGCCTATTTCGCTAAGATAGCGGAGCAGGTAAATATAGAAGCGAGACCCGGCGACGAAGAACAGCTAGACGAATTGATCGGCGAATGCATATACCGAGGTAAGGAAAATAAAAAGCTTATTATTAAAGTAATAGAATAAAATAAAATAATCGCCGACCTGGTCCGCAGCTATCGTTAAAATATCTTTTTATTGATAAATATGATATATATAAATAAGTATTTAAATAAGATAGCGAACACTCCCGTCTTTTATAATTAAATTAAAAGAAATATAGTTGCTTTTAAGGCCAAATATAAATAAATTAAAAATAAATTAGAGATATATACAGACTATTTTATTAATAACGACTTAGGCAGTCGTTAAATTTATCTATAGGCTATATATTTGGTATAATTCGACTTGACTTTATAGATTGGCTTACTAGTTCGCATGAATTGAATTATATTGAGTTGTATGATTATTAATTAGGCTTTATAAGCCTTTGTAATATAGCGTTGCCGCCGCCTATCCTATTGCTACTTATATCGCTAATTTAACCTTTATATATAGCCTTTATTAATTATATTATTTAGCTACCTAGATAGTTCCGAGTATCTCTGGTTATTTCCGAAATATATTTCTATTTAATCCGCTTTATTATCTTTCAATACTTTAAACTAATTATAATACTTATTAACCGAGTAATATTCGTTAAATAATACCGGTATCTAACTTTTAAGCTAATAATAATAATTTAAATCCTAATACTTTTTATAAAATACTATTATATTTTTATTTTTTTAATTATTATTAGTGTTTATATTTAATTAATAAAAGCCTAGTTTTCTTTTAATAATACCCCTATTAATATCCTCGCTAAAAAGATAATTAACTCGATTTCCTTATACTTTATAATATCTTTAAAGTTCGGCTATAATAAGCCGATTATAATTGCTCGGATGTGAGAAATTTTAAGTATATATTTATTAGAAGAATTATTTATAATAATCTTTTTGGTTATATCGAATCGGTTAGGTTTAATTAAAAAAGTCTTTATTAATAAAGTCGGTTATATAGTATAAATTAAATTTAGTAGTAAAAGATATACCTTTAAACTAGTATTTATTAAAAGTATTGGTTAATATTTTATAATAATAATAATAATAATAATAAAAGTTTTAGTTATAGAATTCTTTTTTTATAGATAAAGCTTATAATAAGTAGTTTAAAAGTAATAAACAAATAACCGGTATATAAAGTTAAAAGACTTTTTATATTTATAGTTAAAAGAATTGATAACTAGTTAATTAATTTGTAGAATTATTTATATAATGAAATAAAGATTATTAAAGATATTAAAGTTAATTTTTTAACGATTAATAACGGCATTATTTATATAAATTAAATTGTTTTAAATAAACTTAAGTTTAAAAGCCGGTATTATAACGACATATTTTTTGATTAAATAGATATTAGATCTTTAATTTAAAGCTTTATATGAAGTTTTTTTTATTTTTCTAAATTTTTTTTTTATTAATAACCGGATATATTGAACTTATATAAGAAATACGCTAAGTAGTTAAGTAGTTAATAATGTATAGGTTTATTTATATAATAAAATTATATTATAAATTAATTTAACAGAAATATTATTATAATATTTAAAATAAGAATATTATAATTTTAATTCAATTTATAAAGTATATAATAATTATAAGATATTAAAGATAAAACTTAAAAAAAAAAAATACTTTTATTTTAATCATAATTTTATATAATTAATTTCTAAATATAAAAAGCTATGTAATAATTAAAAAAAAATAGTTTAAAAAAAGCTAATATTATTATTATAAAATAATTTAATTATAATATATTATAATTGAATTATAAATTTCGAAAAGTTTATTAAAATTATTATTAAAATAATTAATATATTAGACTTTATATATGAAAATAAAACTAATATATTATTTTCAAAGCTTTTAAATATTTTATATCTTATATATAATTATATATAAGTTACTTTTATGTTTTAATCAGATATTATGTTGTTATATTTCTAAAGAAAATATTTCCTTAAAAAATTAAAGAATTTTTTTTAAAAAAAAATAATAGTATTCTATTTATAAGGCGCCTGATTATATTATTATTATTATTCTTATTATTATAAAATATTAGCTTCTTTTTATAAATATTTAGTTAAAAAAATATACTTTTATAATTAAATTTCATTTATGTTATGTAATTGAATTTAAAAGTAAAAACTTTTTAATTAAATTTAGTTAATTCGATAAAATTAAAAGAATTATTATAAATCGGTTTTTTAATAAATATATAACTAGAATTATTATTAACCGGAAATTATCATTAATTCAATAAAATTAAGTTTTAAAGATATTATAAAATTAAAAGAAATAATATTCATAATCTATTTAATCAAAGTATTGTAGGGTATTATTAAAAGATGACTAGGTATTTTAATATAAGGCTTAGATATTAAAATTAATTAAAAATATAAAAGATTAAAAATATTTTATAGAAAATATTAAGATTTAAGTTATTGATTTTAAAGTTAAATATTAATATTATTCAATGAATACTATTTAATTAATAAGTATGATAATTAGTTTAAAATATTAGAAGATAATTAAAGAAATTAAATAAAGGTCTTAGAAATAACCGGAAATAATTAGAATTGATTAATTAATTGAATAATATAATTAATAAAAGTTAAATATTAAACTTCAATTAATAGTATAAATAGCTAAAAGTAATAAAATAGGCGGCGGTAATATTATGATATATAGGTTTATAAAATTGAATTAATAATTATATAATTTAATATAATTTAATTTATATAAACTCATAAGTTAATTTATAAAATTAAATTGAATTATATTCAATATATAATTTATATATATTTAATAATTATTTAAATTAATATTATTATTTCATATTTATATTATTTAAAAAAAATCAAAATTAATCAATAAAAGTTTAATTTATAATGATTTAAAAATAATAAAAGAAGTTTATAAAAAAAATCTTAAATATTAAATGAAAAATATCATTAATTTCAAAAACTAATTATTTTAGATAATATTATAGTTATTTTAAAGATTTTAAAATAAAATAAAACAAATAAAAAAATAAACTTTATGAATTTATTAATTAGAAACGGTTTAGAAAAAATATAAATAATATTTAATAATTATAAAATAATATATTGTATTGAAATATTCTTCAAAAATAAGAGTTAATAAATAGGTTTTTATTAATATTCATCTCATAGATTGATATATAAAATTAAAGACCTTAATGTCATTATTATTATTAATTATAATAAAAAAACTTAATAATAAATAGAATAATAAATAATTTAAATAATTCTTTTTTTTGGAAATAAAAAAGAATTTCGTATAATGCTTTAAGTTCAAAAACTAGTCTTTATTTAATTAAAAAATATATCCTTATAATATTAGTTTTTAAATTTAAATTCATTTAAAGCGATTTAATTTATATAGATAAGACGGTTACTAATTATTAAAAAGTTCGTTCCAATGTCTTTAATGATTTTTATTTAAATAAATAATTTTATAAATTAATTATAAACTCTTTTAATTATAAATATAAAAGTGTTTTCATCTTATATATTCATTATTTTTTTTATGTTAAGTTATTTATTATAAGTTTTATTTATAAGAAAAATCGATAATTAAAACTATTATTATTATTATTATTATTATTATAATTATAAGATATTGGTTTTTTATAAACATTTATCTAAAAGTATATCTTTTATTATTAAGTTTAATTTATATGATACCGTTAATTTTAATAATAAAGACTTTTTAATTAAGTTTAATTGATTTAATATAATTAAAAAGGTTATTATAAGTAATTTTTTTAATAAATATTTTGAAGTAAAAAAGAACTTCGTATAAAGCTATAAGTCAAAAATCTAGTCTCTATATAATCGAAAAGTATATCCCCACAATACCGGCCTCTAAATCTAAGTCTATTTAAAGCGATTCAATCTATATAGATAACGCCGTCGCCGATCGTCAAAGAATTAGCTCTAACGTCCTCAACAATCTTTATTTAATTATATAAGTAATTCTATAAACTAACTAGCTAGCTATAAATTTATCTAGCTATAAATATAAGAAGTCTTCTAGCTCTATATATTAATTATCTCCTTTATTCTAAACTACTCATTATAAGCTCTATCTATAAAAAAAAAAATCTATAATTAAAACTATTGTTACTACTATGATAACTATGAAATACTAGCCTCTTATAAAAACTTATTTAAAGGCATACCCTTCGCCGCCGAGTTTAACTTATATTATACCGCCGACTTTAACGGCAAAGACTTTTCGACCGAGCCTAGCCGATTCGACATAAATAAAAGGGCTATTATAAGTAATTCCTTTAATAAATATATATTTAGAAGTATTATTAATTAAATCGTTATAATCGGCTTACTATAGCCAAACTTCGGAAATATTACGAAGTACGAGGAAATCGAGCTGATTGCCTTTTTAACGAAGATGTCGGTAGGGGTATTATCGGAGGAGGACCGGGCCTTTATCGGCAAGGCATAGGCGCCGGCAATAGCTAAGGAGATAGAGATATGGTAGTATTTTACGGAGAGTATCGGAATTTGAGCTGCTACTAGTTTAGAAGCTAAATGCCGGTATCGCTCGGCCGGCATCGCTCGGTCGGCAAGCACTATAGTTAGTCTAGAATATTAGAAGACAGTAGGGCAGATTAGACGGAGGGTTCGGAGATAACCGGAAATAGTTAGAGCTGGCTAGCTAGCTGGGAGGCTTTACGGGTTAGATATATAGAGGTTAAATTAGCGATATAGGTAGCGATAAGATAGGCGGCGGCGGCAATGCTATGTTATATAGGCTTGTAGAGCTTAGTTAATAATCGCAAATGCAATTTAATTCGTACGAACTAGTTGTCTAATCTATAAAGTTAAGTCGAATTGTATTAAATGTATAGCTTGTAGATGCATTTAACGACTGCTTAAGTCGTTAATAAATATATATTTAGAATCATTATTAGTTAGGTAATTATAATCAATTTATTATAATTAAATCTTAGAAATATTATAAGGTATAAGGAAATTAAGTTAATTGTTTTTTGAATGAAGATATTAATAGGGATATTATTAGAAAAAGACCGGGCTTTTATTAGTAAAGTATAAGTGTTAATAATAGTTAAAGGAATAGAGATATAGTAATATTTTATAAAGAATATTAAGGTTTAAGTTATTATTAGTTTAAAAGTTAAAATATTAGAGGATAATAGGGCAAATTATATAGAAGTTTTAGAAATAATTAAAGATAATTAGAATTAGTTAGTTAGTGATAAGATAGGCGGTAGTGATATCATCTTATATAGGTTTATATAGTTTAATTAATAATTGAAAATATAATTTAATTTGTATAAATTAGTTGTTTAATTTGTAAAGTTAAATCAAATGATATTAAATATATAGTTTATAAATATATTTAATGATGATTCAAATCGGTTATCAATATATACAACTGATATTCTATTTTTTTTTTTTAAAAAAAAAACAACTTTATATTTGTTTTAAATAAAAATCTCCTTTTAAATTAGAAAGGTTTTTTCAAAAACTTTTAACTTTAAAAAGATATAAATCGAAAAAACTAAGTTTCGATTAATATTAATATTTTTAATAAATAAAACCCTTACATAATAAAAAATATAATAAAAATAATAAGAACGATATATTAGTTAAATATAAAAAATTATATATACCTGTTTTTTTATTAGAATTTATAAAAATTAGCGAAAATAATTAAAATTATTCGATAATAAAGATTAATATAATCAATAGTTTGATTAAGATAAATATAAAGTTATAATTAATATTTTTTTTTTCAAAAATAAAAAAGAACTTTATATAAAACTTTATGTTAAAAATTGAATTTTTATTTAAAGAAAAAGTATATCCCTATGATATTAGTCTTTAAATTAAAATCTATTTAAAGCAATTTAATTTATATAATAGATAATACCGTCGCCGATTATTAAAGAGTTAGCTTTCATATTTTTAATAATTTTTATTTAAATAGTTATAAATTCTTTTAATTATAAATATAAAAAGTTTTTTAATTTTATAAATTAATTATTTCTTTCATTTCAAATTATTTATTATTAATTTTATTTATAAAAAAATCTATAATTATTATTATTATTATTATCATTATTATTATTATTAACATTAACCTTTTTTTATAAATATTTATTTAGAAATATACTTTTAATTGCCGAATTTAATTTATATGATATAGCTGATTTTAAAAATAAAAACATTTTGATTAAATTGAATTAATTTAATATAATTAAAAAGATTATTATAAATAGCTTTTTAAATAAATATATTATTGGAATTATTATTAATTAGGTAATTATAATTGATTTAATGAAACTAAATCTTAAAAATATTATAAAGTAGAAAAAGATAATATTAATAACTTTTTTAATAAAAGTATTTATAAGGATATTATTAGAGGAGGATTAGGTATTTTTTTTATAAGGCTTAAGTATTAGGATTAGCTGAAAATATAACAGATTAAACAGATTTTATAGAAAATATTAAGATTCAAGGTTTAAAAGTTAGATATTAGTATTATTCGGTTAGTATTACTTGGTTGATGAATGTTATAATTAAGTCGGTTTTAAAAAAAAGAGGCGGTATTTAGAATATTAAAAGATAATAAAGTAGATTATATAAAGATATATTTCGAAAATAATATAAGATAATCGGAGTTAGTTCATTAAAGAGGTTAGATTAGCGATATAGGTAGTAATAGGATAGGTAGTAGTAATGTTATATTATATAAGTTTATAGAGTTTAATTAATAATTGTAAATATAATTTAATTTATGTTAATTAGTTATTTAATTTATAAAATTAAGTTAAATTATATTATATATATAATTTATTAATATATTTAATATATAATTTATTAATATATTTCATAATTATTTGAGGTGATAATTAATATATAATATTATAAAGTTATATAATAAAGCTTATAATATTATTTTTAAAGAAATTATAATTTTTTTAATGTTTTTAATAAAGTTAATTTAAATCAAAAGTTTTGAATATTAATATCGATTTTATAATTAAATTATTATTAAAAAAAAAAGACTAGAAAGTTTAAGTCAGAACTTATTATATAAATATAATTCATAAGAGTTTAAAATAATAAAGAAATATTTAATAGAAAACCTTGAAAAACGTTTTATTAAATTAAAAAAATATATTATTTATAATTCCGGTATTTTTTATATTAAAGCCGGATAAAAAAAGGCTTTAGTTTTATATTAATTATTATAAATTTAATAGAATTAATAAAACAAACCAATATTTATGATTTGTAATTAGAAATATCCAATTTAAATAGTTATTAAATATATTTATAAGTTATATATTTAGTATAATTTGACTTAATTTTATTGATTAATTTATTAGTTTATATAAATTAAATTAAATTCAATTATATAATTATTAATTAAATTATTTAAACCTATATAATATAATATTACCGCCGCTTATTTTATTATGATTTATATTACTAATCGAATTTTTATGAATCTAATTAGTTGGCTCTAACGATCTTATATTATTTTTAAAATATATTTTTATTTAATCTGTTTTATTATTTTTTAATATTTTGATACTGCCCCTTTTTTGAAACCGAATTAATGATAATATTTATTAACTAAGTAATATTGGCCGAATAATATTAGTATTTAGTTAATTAACTAATAATAATTTAAATCCTAATACTTTTTATAAAGTTTCTTTAATTTTTTATATTTTCGGTCAATCCTAATATTTAAGCTTTATATAAAAATATCTGGTTTTTTTAATAATATTTTTATAAATACTTTTATTAAAAGGATTATTAATATTATTTTTTTTTATTTTATAATATTTTTAAAGTTTGGTGTTATTAAACTAATAATAATTGTTTAGTCAATAATACATTTAATTATATATTTATTTAAAAAATTGTTTATAATAACTTTTTTAACTATATTAAATCGGCTAGATTGAATTAAAAAATCTTTATCTTTAAAGTCAGTGATATAATATAAATTAAATTCGGGAATTAAAGATATACTTTTAGATAAATATTTATAAAAAAAAAGTATTAATTAATATTTTATAATAATAATAATAATAATAATAATAATAATAATAATAATAAT
>WXYE02277262.1:0-11892 GCA_011319275.2 Echinosphaeria canescens | reverse complement strand
AGCCCGCCATACCGTCCCATGCCGTCCGGTTCCAGCGGCGGGGCCACCGCTGGTGGAACCAGACCAGCACCGTCACCAGCACCGCTTTGCGCGACAGCCCCACCAGCGGCAGGCCACTGCGACGGGAAGAGCGCGGCTACTATTGCCTGTTGTGACTGAGACTGTGGCTGAGATTGCGATGGCAGCGGGTCGCCGGCACCGGCACCGGAGGCGGACTTGCCGAGCGTGACAATGCCGGCCTCCTCGAGCGCCCAGATCTGCCGCTTGAGCTGCTTGTCGACACGGTCGAGGGTGGCGAAGAAGGCCTGCTGGATGGCGCCATACTGCTGTGCGGCCTGGGACATGGGCGCCGTGGGGTCGAAAGAGGTTGAGGAGAGTGGCGGCGGTTGTACCACGGATGTAGATGTAGGGTCGCTGTTGTCGGCAGCAGCCGTAGTAGCAGTAGCAGCAGCAGAGACGAGCTCAGTGGGAGCCTGGGCTATGCTGCGCATGGCGGCGCTGGTATGTTCGAGGAGCGTGATGATATTCTTGGGTCCCGTGGCAAGGGGGAGGCAGTCAGATAGGTCTGTTCTCCCTTAGAGGTGTTCTCCCTTAGAGGAAGGGGCATGAGGGGGTTAAGAGGACATACAAGATCAATCTCATTGAGCTGCTGCATGCGCTCGGCAGTGGTAAAGGGCGCATGGACGTCGACAGCCTCATATTGGTTAGAGTCTGCAGATGCAGATGCAGATGGACCTTCCATGCTGACTTTTTCTGCTACTGTGGAATATTGAAGAATGTGAGTGTTGGAGATAATGTCCCCTAGAGAGTCATGAGTCGTGCCAGGGCCGACTTTTGATCCAAAGCCGCAGGAACGACCCACACACCACACACCACGCACGGACCACACTTTATTGAAACTAACTAACCTCGGTCCTGGCTGCGCTGCGTTGCCAGCCAGCAGAGATGCAGCTTAGTGGACTTTCAAGTGCCAAAACACCATAAAAGTATCTCCATAATTTTCGACTTTGGATTTGATCACCACCACCTCTTGATCAAGCCCTGACATTCTTCGTGTTGCTCTGGACTATATGGGAACACCCAAAAACTTTCAGCGGCTGGGAAAGGGGATGAGTTTGCGATTGAGACCGTGAGCCTGAGGTCACAAAAAAAGAAAAGCGTGGGTGGGAGATATCTTTCGCCGAGGAAAGCATCATCGTCTCCAAAAACCCACCGCCATTGGCGACTTATCATCGCCAACTCAGCATCGCCAACTCAGTATCATCGACTTAGCATCGGCGACTCAGCATCATCGCCTTAGCATCGGCGACTCAGCATCATCGCCTTAGCATCGGCAACTCAGCATCATCGCCTTAGCATCGGCGACTTAGCATCACCGAAATCATGTCGTCGGGCTCAGGTACCTCATACCCCACCGGGGCTCAACAGGCCCACGGCGGACCGGCTGGCGGTGCTGCGACATCGTCGACGACGACCGCGGCCTCTGCTGCCGTAACAGCCCAAAACCTCAATCAGATTGTGAGTGTGACGGCTTTTCGACTTGTCCGGCTTTTCGGCTTTTCGGATTTTCGGATTTTCGGATTTTTGGATTTGTTTTGAGATTCCAGCCATCTCCTCCACTTCAGCCTCCTCTCACCTCGCCGTACCATCTTCTCCCTTCATTTATCTTCATACTCTTTTCTCCCTCCTCTTACTCTGACCACTTCTATTCCTGTTTCCTCTTTTCATCTGCATCCCTGCGCCCATCCGACTTCGCCATGGCGGAAGGTTTTGATAAAACAGCGAGTAACCCGTCTGAGCCTGCGCCGCCACCACCAGGGGCTCCAGCTTCTGCCCCATGGATTCCATCGGATCCCCAATGCCGCTTGATTGTGAGCCACAGATGGTTTTTGACTCGAGGATGATCTGGGATGGCACGTGTATGGCAAGCGCCGACGGCAGCAGGAAACGTTCCGCATGAGATCTTTCTTGCCTTGCCTTCGTCTCACTGCTTTGCTCTGCGGCTGGCCATCATCACCAATGATCTTGCCTTGTGCCACACACATGGCAATCCCACTTGGCCATTGCCTTTTTAGATCCCCCCCAGTCACCAAGGCTCAACACCCCTCGTCATGCCTAGTGTTCCCGGTGTAACTCGGTTGCTCCTGTGACTAGCCCGGCAGAAGTCTGCTGTCGACAATCTCATCAAAACAACGCATACTGCTCACGAGATGGATATCTAGATGCTGACCCGCCATCATGGAAACACAGGTCACCGACTATCTGAAGAAGAAAGGCTTCACCAAGACCGAAGCTGTCTTCAGGCAGGAGATCTCGAATCTGGGGCCAGATGGAAAGCCGGCCGACAACCGTGACGAGGACCCGGGCTCCAAGAAGTACCTCAAGGCCTTCGCCCTCCTGCGGGACTGGGTCGAGAATGGCCTCGATATCTACAAGGTAAGTACTTGGCCCGGCCCCTCTGCCTAGTCAACCTAGTCTACCTAGTCTACCTAGTCTTGACTGTGTGCGTCCGAAAAGCTAACAACAGATACTGCATAGTTCGAGCTACGGAAGCTCTTGTGGCCAATCTTCATTTACTCGTACCTGGACTTGGTAGAGGTGCAGAAGACGGCCACCGAGGCCAGGCTCTTTCTCGACACGCTGCGGCCGCACTTCGAGCATGTGCACCGCGATACTCTGAACTTGCTGGCTACCATCACGCTCGCCCCGCACGTCCAGCACAACGAGATGACCAAGGCGTACCGCGAGAACAAGTACTGTATCCCGCTGGACCGCACAACTGCCTCGAACCTATTCAGCTTCCTTGAGCGTGAGTCTGCCGGCGGCGGCGCCACCCTCATCTATCTGCTGCACGCCCACTGCAAGCTGCACGCCGTCGATCGCGGCCCCATCGACCCGTTCAGCTTCGAGGCCATCTACCGCCGCGCCCAGAACATGGATGTCGAGGACGCTGACCAGATCGAGGGCATTCCTGGCTTCTTCACTGGCATTGCGAACCGCGACGTGCTCGACGCGAACCAGCCCCTGCGGCTCGGCCCGATGCCTATGGAGCCAGAGCTCCGGGACGACGTCCGCGCCGAGCTGGAGGAGGAGGACAGCTTGAACCCGCCCGCAGAGGGTCACCCGTCACTCGCGGACGAATTCGAGCGGCAGATCAAGCGTGAGGAGGATGCCGATGGCCCGACCCGCGCAGATCTCCCCTTGCCGCCGTCGAGAGCACGGGATGTCTACATGGAGATTGCAAAGGTGCGCGAGAACAGGGACAGGTTCCGCATCGACAGCACGAACAGCGACGGAATGGGAGTTCCCGTCTCAATCTGCATCTTTACTTTTCACAATACACTTGGCAGGTGAGTAAAAAAAAAAAAAGGGGGGGGGGGGGGAATCGGCAAAAACGAGATGACGAATTCGCTAACAAACAATCGCAGCCTTTCGTCCATGGACTTTTCCAAAGATCACAACCTGGTTGCCATTGGCACCATGGACTCGTACATCCGCGTGTGGACGCTCGATGGCAAGCCGCTCAAGTCGACGCTACCCAACGAGCAGAACTTGAACGTGAACAACCGGAAGCTCATCGGACATTCGGGTCCGGTGTACGGGGTCTCGTTTTCCGATTCTATCACCAACATCGAGCGTAATCTCTTCGCGACCGACAAATCGGACAAACCGGAGACGAACTCCAAGCTGTTGATATCATGCTCGGCCGACGGTCAGGTTCGGCTCTGGTCTCTGGAGGTATGGGCCTGCCTCTGCATCTACAAGGGCCACGACGGCCCCGTGATGCGCGTCCTGTGGGGGCCGCACGGACACTACTTTGCGTCGGCGGGCTGGGACAAGACGGTTCGCGTATGGGCGCAGGACCACGCATCCGCGCTGCGGCTGATGGTGGGCCACGACACGAGCATCTCGGCCATTGCGTGGCACCCTAACGGCACCTACGTCTTTTCGGCCTCGGACGAGACGGACAAGACGATCCGCATGTGGTCCGTGTCGACGGGCACGTGCGTGCGGCTGTTCACGGGCCACACTGACTACATCAGCTCGCTCGAGGTGGCGCCGAACGGCAACATCCTAGCCAGCGGCGACGCGGGCGGAAACATCTTCTTCTGGGACATTGCCAAGGGACAGCGCATCAAGCGATGCCGTGGCCACGGCAAGGGCGGCATCCCGTCGCTCAGCTTCAGCGTCGAGTCGAATGTGCTCGTTTCGGGCGGACTGGACGGCACGGTGCGGCTGTGGGACGTGCAGCTGGCTGCAGAGGGCGGCGGCGGCGGCGGCATCACGGTCGGCGCTGGTGGTGCCAAGCCTGCCGGTGGCGTCGGCGGCGGCGGCAACGCGCAGGCTGGCGGACAGCAGGCAGCCGGCGCGGCTGGAGATAGCAACATGTCGTCGTCCACCGGAGCGGCGGCGGCTGGATCTGGGACCACATCGGGACCTACTGGCGGCCCGGGCGGCGCGACTACAACCACGGCCGGTGCCACTGGCACAGGCACTGGAGGAAGCAAGAAGAAGAACAAGGAGGTGCAGGTGACGGCGGACCAGATCAGCGCGTTCCCGACCAAGAAGACGCCGGTGATCAAGGTACAGTTCACGCGCATGAACCTGGTGGTGGCAGGCGGATGCTATGACCCGGACCGGTAGGGCGGCGAAGGGGAAGAGCAGCAGCGCGCGCAACAGGAGCACGACGAGCGGCCTCCGGCGACCGAGCTCGACCTCTTCAACCTCATCAGGAACGCTGTGAGCAAGCAGAGCAAGGCCAATCAAGGCAAGAACGGCCAGGCCAGCTCGACCGGCTCGGCCAGCTCGGCCGGCAACGGCCGGAGGAATAAGAGGAAGGCATAGAGCCAACAACAGGCCGAGAATATGGGGCTGTCGAGCGAGGAAGTCAGGCGTGTCATCAACGAAGGCATCGGCGAGCGAGGAAATCAGGCGTGTCATCAACGAAGGCATCGGCGAGCAGAAGGAGATAGATGGCTTGAGTCAAGGTGGCTGGAAGCCGTGAGACAGGGCACAGGAGCCTCGGAGAAGGGACAAACGACATGTCTCTCTCAGTTACCGGCGATGGCACCCGGCGGAGGAGAACTTTTTTGACACTGCGAGATGGTAGGGCAGGGCAGGGCGGCTGAGAAGGGGATTGCGGTTGTGGGGATGAGGAACACTACGAGCCGACAGCATCCCCAGTCTAAAAAGTTAACATCTTTGTATTTGACGAAGAAAAGGGGGGTTGGATGGTCTATGGAGCTATCTCTCCATTTGTGACAGACAGGCAGATTGATGAGGAACTGAGGACCTCAAAAAGTGAGTGAGTGAGCGAGTGAGTGTGGGAGGGAGGAGCACATACGGTGGTACGATACATAGATACCTCGATCAAGCAGGTAGCTTACTTAGTACGCATTACCGTATTGCATCATCCATCATCAATGAACTCTCTCTCTCTCAACGTATAACTACAACATCTTCGAGCGAAGCGAGGTCGGGGGTCTGGGGGGAACCCCCAGGAAAGACAAAGCAAAAAGGTTAAAAGGTAGAGCGGCCTTTTCCTGGGGGTTCCCCCCAGACCCCCGACCTCGCTTCGCTCACAGCAATAATACAATCGGGTTGAGTAAATAAGAGTGCACGGATCCTTGTTATTTTGTGATTGGTACTGTACCTCGATCAGGCAGGTAGCTTGGTATTACCGTATTATGTCATCCATCATCGTCGATGAATGGGCTTTCACTCAACGTATAATTTACGAGCGTGCCGGCTTCACTGCCGATGACACGAAATCTGAATCGCAACCATTGAAGCGGCCCAAACAAGCTTGTCAGCTCATCTCTCCAGCACAAAGCCATGGAGGATGATCCCTGGGCCGATAGCCGGGGCTCTGGCCCTGGCCCTCTCGGCGACGGCTCGTCCTCCCAACAGCCCGAAGACGGCGGCACGACATCATCCGTCGCGGCATCGGGATCCTCCCGCGTCATTGGTGCCGACGGCGCCGGCTCCTCCTCTGCGCGTCCGGCCCGGCTGACGCCCCGCCGCCTCGTTGCACAGCCCACGCGGCTAGAGGCCGTGTCGGGTGACGATCCGCTCGGCCCCCTCGGCGCCGCCAGCGACAGCAATGCCGAATCGGGCCTGGGCCCGCTCGGTGGCGGCGACGGTGGCGGCCACCACCCCGGCGACGCGACAGCCCTGTCACCGCCGGTGCCGCCTCTGAAAGAGCAGCTGCCGCTGCGGACCACCATGCCCGTCTCGCTGGCGGCCGGCCGACGCCCCGGAGCAGCCGCCGACCCACACCGGATTCTCGATGACGACGAAGACGACGACGAAGACGACGAGAACAGCGACAGGAATGATGCCGGCAGCTACGGTGGTGGTGGTGGTAGTCGCGGCGGCGGCGGTGGCGGCGGCGGTGAACAGAGCGGCGCAGGTAGGAGGCAACCGCCCCCGGTGCCAGCCGCGCTGCCGAGCCCCGTGCGGAGCACAATGCACCCGAGCGTCAGCATCGAGCAGGCGGCGAAGCCCGTCTTCCACATCACGGTCGGAGATCCGCATAAAGTCGGCGATCTGACAAGCAGTCACATTGTCTACTCGGTGCGAACGAGGGTGAGTGTGGGCGAGCTTGGATGTTTTTGTTTCCAAACTTAAGACACGATATCAAGATCAAGATCAAGCTCGCTGACACTCGCACACAATGAAAAAAAAAAAAAAAGACAACATCCAAAGCCTACAAGCAGACCGAGTTCGAGGTCAAGCGGCGGTACCGCGACTTCCTGTGGCTGTACAACACGCTGCACGCAAACAACCCGGGCCTGGTGGTGCCGCCGCCGCCGGAGAAGCAGGCGGTCGGCCGGTTTGAGAGCAACTTTGTCGAGTCGCGCCGAGCCGCGCTCGAGCGCATGCTCAACAAGTCCGCCGCCCACCCGACCCTGCAGCACGACGCGGACCTCAAGCTCTTCCTCGAGAGCGAGGCCTTCAATGTGGACGTCAAGCACAAGGAGCGCCGCGAGCCGAACCTTGGCGGCGAGAGCAAGGGCATGCTGAGCACGCTGGGCATCAACGTTGGTAGCTCGAGCAACAAGTTTGTCGAGCAGGACGATGTAAGTTTTTTTCTTCTCTTTTTTTTTTCTCTTTTTTTTCTTTCTCTTATCTACCCCCTCCCGTAACAAGTGCATGAAATCTTGGGCGCCCCGTGAAACTGACGCTCAACCCAGTGGTTCCACGACCGGCGCCTGTACCTCGACGCGCTCGAGAACCAGCTCAAGGCGCTCCTGAAGGCCATGGACGGCATGGTGGTGCAGCGCAAGGCCATGGCCGAGGCGGCCGGCGACCTGTCGGCGTCGCTGCACGCGCTAGCGACAGCCGAGCTGAGCCCGGCGCTGTCGGGCCCGCTCGACGCGCTGGCCGACCTGCAGCTGACCATGCGCGACGTCTACGACCGGCAGGCGCAGCAGGACGTGCTGACCATGGGCATCGTCATCGAGGAGTACGTGCGGCTGATCGGCAGCGTCAAGCAGGCCTTTGGCCAGCGCCAAAAGGCCTTCCAGGGCTGGCACACGGCCGAGGCCGAGCTGGCGCGCCGCCGCGGCACCCAGGACAAGCTGCTGCGCCAGGGCCGCTCGCAGCAGGACCGCCTGGGCCACGTCGCCGCCGAGGTGGCCGATGCCGAGCGCCGCGTGCACCAGGCCCGCCTGCTGTTCGAGGACATGGGCCGGCTGATGCGCGCCGAGCTCGACCGCTTCGAGCGCGAGAAGGTCGAGGACTTCAAGTCGGGCGTCGAGACCTTTTTGGAGAGCGCGATAGAGGCACAGAAGGAGGTTCGTTTTATGGGTCTTTTTATTGCCTGTTTTTTATTCCTTTTTATTCCTTTTTTATTCCTTTTTTTTTTTTTTTTTTTGGCTCTTTCTCTTCCCCGTTTGGCAGAGAATCTACTCGGTTCCGCGACTGACACGATATACACCACCTCCTTGCTCCCAACAACAATAACAGCTCATCGAGAAATGGGAAACGTTTCTCATGCAGCTCGACGCCGAGGACGACGAGTCGGTCTTCTACAGACCGCCTGTTGTCCAGAGCAACCGGCCAGTTGGCAATACGGTGGTTGACCGAGCGCGGGCGACGATTGATGACGATTCGGACGACTGAGCGAGAGTGCTTGAACGTAAGAGTGTTTGAACGTATAAGAATGATTAGGAGCGGCTATGAAGTTGGTATCAACAAGACGCATCAGTGGATTATCGGTGTGCCTGACTGGCAATATCTAGAAGAAGAAGAAAAAACCCAATTATGTCTTGGACCTAGGAGGAATGTGTTGTACCATGACACCGGTACTTTTGTACATGAACATTTGTACCATTTGCCTGCTTTGAGCGAGTCATCACTGCGCGCCTGGTTCCCAGCACACCACAAGCGCCGCCAAAGCAAGCTCGGCAGTAGTATCCCTTGCCTCTTTAGTATACATCCTTCCATGCAGTGAGTGGTGCTTACTCTTTCCCGGACTGCCTCTGCCCTGATCCCATTCATTAGGTGTGGCTGGGCAAGGGTCTTCCATAGCCACGGGAGAATCCCGGGCCAGCAACCGGAGTCCAGTGACCCATCCATCAAGCGCTCCTCCCTCACTTCTTGGCCGTCTTCTTCTTCGACTCCCTCACTGTCAGCCCTCTCATCGACTTTTCGTCCTGCTTGCTGTACATGCCGATCATGTTCACCAGCGAGTCGAAGGGGTCTCCTCCGACCGGCTCCTTTTTTTTCAGCGACGCCGCTGCCGCTGCTTTTTTTGCTCCCTTTGCCTCCCTTGCCTCCTCCTTCTTCGTCTTCGTCTTCTTCTGGCCACTTTCCTTTTCAACGCTCTTCTGGGCTTCTGCAGCAGCCTCCTCCGCCTGCGTCGCCTTGGCTTCGGCGGCCTCGGCCTCGGCAGCGGCAGCAGCAGCAACAGCGGCAGTCGTAATAGGAGCCTTAGCCCCAGCACCAGCCCCAGCCCCAGCCCCAGCCTCAGCCCCTTCTTCAATCCTTGGTGTTAATATTGTTGCCCCCCCCTCCTCCGATGCCGCCTGTTGTTGTTGTTGTTGCAACGAGAGCGGGTTCTGCTGCTGCTGCTGCTGGTCCCAGCCGCGGCCGAAGCGGGAGCGGAACGAGGCCAGCTTGCCGGCCTCGTCCATCTCGATGGAGCTCAGGGTGCGGTCGCTGGGCTGCCACAGCAGGTGGTTGCGGCTGTCGCGGTCGGACCGGTAGTAGGCCGTCGGCATGGTGGTGCGCACGGTGAAGGTGCTGCCGTCGCTGAGTTGCACCAGCTGCGTGAACACGTAGGGCTTGCGCGGCCGCAGCACCTCGGCCGCGTGCCGCACCTGCTGCTGCTGGTGGGGGGACGCGTTGCGCCGGCCGAGGAAGAGGGCCGCCGGCGAGCAGGGGGAGGAGGGGGACAGCGGCGATGGTGATGACGACCATGCCAGCATGATCATGGATGGGGTGGTGGTGGTGGCGGCCGCGGCGACGGAGAAGGATACAGCGCGCGGCCGGAGCAGGCACGCGCTTGGGAGCATACTGCTGCCCATTGGTAGGCTGTGGAAGGGCCACGCGGGGCCGTGATTTTGGGGAGGGTTGTGCTTTTCTCTCTCTCTCTCTCTCGCTCTCTCTCCCTCTCTCTCTCCCTCCCTCTTTGCTCAAATGTCAAATGTCGGCTCGAAGAAAGAGACTCAGATGGTGCGACTGGATGAGAGAAGTTCAGGGTTCTCTTGACGATCAATTCGTTGCTTTCCTTTCCTTTCCTTCTGCTTTTTGTGCTTTATTATCTGGACTCGAGCTTACTTTTCTCTTCCTCGACCTTGTAAATTTCCCAGTGCCAATCATGAAATAAACATGCAGATCCTAGGGTCCATATACCGCTCATTTACTACATAACCCCGATTATACTATTTATTACTATACTACTGTACTTTCGAGCGAAGCGAGGTCGGGGGTCTGGGGTACCCCAGAAAAAGGCCAACTCCCCAGACCCCCGACCTCGCTTCGCTCGAAGGTACAGTAGTATAATAATTATAGAGTCAAGGTTGGTACGTACATAAATGAGTGTATACGGATACTAGGATTTCTATATTCATTTTGTGCTTCGTAAGTACTGTCCTCAAAGCTCCAAATTTTTAACCCGCGAAGCCGTGAGTAGTCGGCAAATCGCCGCCGAGCCCATGCGATTGAGTTTATTGGTGGGGCCGATTGATGGGAGATGGAAGATGGGAGCTCCCCACCATCATGCCCCTCCAATTTTTATTTTATATTTATAACCCCAGGGAGCCCACGTAAAGGCTTAAGCGGGTTGGCTTGATCAAAGCTCTATTCGGACCACGAATCCCTCCCGCATCCATGGGCGGATGAGATGGGCAGTCGCGGAGCCCTGGGTTTGACGGCCGAGCTCTCCAGCAGAAGATGCGCCCACGGCAGTCGGCCCTCAAGAGCCGCTCCGGGTCGAACGGCGCAATGGCTTGCCGACCGGCGCCTTGGCCTTATTGGGCTAGTCAGGGAAGGGGCTGATGATGGTGATGATGGAGGGCCGCCTAAGAGCTTCCGCCCCCGGCCTCGTGGGTCGTGGCTCTCTGCCCAAAGCCCCGGGCCAAGCCGATGGGACTTGCCATCCTCCCACCAACCCTTCCACTCCTCCTCCTCCTCCTCCTCCTCCTCCTCCTCTACCTCTTCGTCCTCCTCCCCGCCATGGGAGCTCTCTCCCGCGCAACCGCCCACCATCTGCCCGCCCGCCTCCGGCGAGACCGAGCTCTCTCTCGCCGAGCAGCTCCGCGGGCTGATGCGCCTGATCGCGCTCCCCGTCGTCGCCTGCACCGCCACCATGCCCACCGCCGCAACAGTAGCATATGATGGTGGCCACGGCGGCAGCGGAGAAAAAGAACGACATGGCCGACTTAGCGCCGCGCGCGCCATAACCATCTCTTCCTTCTCGACGCTGACGCTGCAGCCGACACCAGTGGTGAGCTTCAACCTGGCGACGCCGAGCCGCACGCTCGACGCCGTGGAGGCCGCGCGGCGATTCAACATCCACGTGCTGGCCGGCGACGCCGCCGGCGCGAGGGTTGCCCATTGGCTGGCAGGGGGGAACAGGCCCGCTGCGGACGGCGGTGGCGGCGGGATGAGCAGGATGGCCGAAGGGCTGAGAGAAGCCTGCGGGTGCGAGCTCGTCTTCCCCGAGAGGAGGAAGATGATTGTCAAGGAAGGAGCGGGATATGAGACGGGGCCGGGGCCGGGCACGGAGGCGCCGGTGTTGAGGGGACCGGGAATCTTGTATGTCCTCCGGTGCAGGCTACTGGACGACGAGGGCACGTCGCGGGGGCTGGTGCGTGTAAGAGACCGCGTCATTGTACTCGGCGATGTGCTCGAGGTGCTACGAGGACAGGGGATGGACTCAGCCGACCAGACACAGGCTGGCAGCACCGTGAAACAGGGCTTCGGACTGGTATATGCGGATCGAACGTACAGGCAACTAGGGCTCTGCATTCGACCGCATAGGAAGGGGAACACTTCGCCAGACTCGTCACCGGCCACGGATCGCTGAGCAGAATCTGCCCCTCCCCCCACCCAGCTCCCCGAGTTTTTGCTTGCCGTTGTTGATTTATCTGGCCTTTTGCGGTGGCGGCGTTTGGGCATAGCTGGCATAGCGGGCGTTGTGGAATACAAAACCTGGCTCACGCATCCAATCCGAGACTTGGGTTCCATGTGGAGAAAGGGGGAACAATTGTTCGTGGCTAACTCAAAGCCATCTGTCGCCTGGAGGGACACTTGACTAAATGATGCGTTACTAATGAGTGACTTTTCCCACTTTTCCCCCACACCATGTCATGCTAATTGGTACGCAGTTCCTGGTTGGTGGCTTTCGTGTGATGCTTCTAGTATATCTTCTCCATCCTTTTT
>WXYE02277157.1:0-14520 GCA_011319275.2 Echinosphaeria canescens | reverse complement strand
GTGCGTTTCGCGAGGCGTGGGTGTGGGGCTCTTGTTTTGGTGTGGGGGGGGGGGGGGTGGGGGTGGGGTGGGGGGGGGGGGGGGGGGGGGGGGGGGGGGGGGGGGGGGGGGGGGTTGTGGTTCGGCGCCATGACACGTTTGCGTGTCGTTGTCGAGCATTGGTGCGGCTGCCGATAGAACTGGGTTGTGGTATTTCTGATGTCTCTCCAGAGAAAAGAACAAGTCCCCGACGCCTGACGTCGCCTCTGTTCCCGACCTCTTGGGGCAGGGGAGGTGCTCAGGCCGGGCGCATGGCTGGGACGATATGGCGCTTCGGGCGCTTAGCTCTGTTGCATGACGGCTTGGGTGGAGCTCAGCTGACGCTTAACCTGCTCGCGCGCCCACCGAGCAGTTTCGCTCGTCCGGGCCGAGTACTCTCGGCTTGTTCGCACCTCCTTGATCATCATTGTCATCCAGTCCTGGCGGAAGGCCTCGACCAGTTCGCCACTGGGGAAAGCATCGGCGAGGTCACTGGTGAAGCGCCAGTCGGTTATTGTCAGCGTCAAGAAGCCTCGATGTCATGCACGGGAGACAAGCATTGACGACGACGACGACTCACCCTATGACACCCATGGCCGCCCGCATCAGGGCCTCGCTGCGGTTCATGTCGTGTGCGATGTTGCTCAGGAGGGTGAATATAGATTGCACATGTGCTTGAAGCAGGGTAGCTGCAGGACGACCTGGTGTTAGTTTGACTGCTTTCCCTCACCCCTGCCTGCCTCTCAATACAGCCAGTGATAGTGCTGTTGGGGAATCACTTACTCTTCCCGCTGTTCTTCATAGCGCCAATAATACCACCCCAGGCATCCATGATACCCTCCCGAAGCGAGATGACATAGTCAAACATCTCAAACGGTCCCTCGGGGTTTGCCGTCACTGTGGCGGCCTGGTCCAGGATCTGTGCGACCACGCTGAGATATGTCTCGAAGGAGCCGCCAATGGCATTTGCGATGTCGCCAAAGCACTGCAGAATTGCAGGCTTGAACTGATTGGCCAAGACAGTGCTCTGTGGACAAGCCGAGGTCGCGTCAGATCGGGCACATGACGAACACATGTGGGTGGGGGGGGGGAGTGGGGGGAAAACAAACCTTCAGGTTCTCCAATAAATAGTTCATAAACGTGTCGCAATACGGCTGGCTCTGCTCGCCTAGAGCACGGGTTACATCGCTGACGAGGCCGATAGCCATTGTGCAGAGACTCGGCTCTTCGTGGTTGGCGAGCGCGTTGTAGAGGAACGGGGTGAAGGCACCCATGTACTTGAGGAAATCCTCCTCCATGGCGTTGGCAAGGGCGCTCGTCGTGGCGAGCACGCTCTCGGGCACAGCAGACTTGCCGCTGACGGTGCTCAGCAGCTGGAGCAGCACCTGCATGATGCGGTCTCCCTGTGGCGCAATCTCCTTGTCCAGGCGCTGGATGATGGCCTGCAGCACGGTGCACAGGCTGGTCTGCATGTCTTCGAGCGTGATCTTGTCTTCGACGCTGACGACCTGCTTCTGCATCGGCACCGAGTCCTCCAGCCGCTTGATGATCACGTCCGAGAGCGAGGCGATGGCCGGCATGCTCTCGGTCGCCGCGTTCTGGACGAAGATGTTGAGCACCTCGTAGGCAGCGGCCCGGACCGAAGCTTCGATTTCCATGAGGCCGGTCAGGTTGAGCAGGTTTGTGACGCTCTGGTTAAAGTGGGGAGTGACGGGGTTCTGCGCCGCGCCCGGTTCACCGGCGAAGCGCTCGGCCAGGTTCATCAGCGCCCAGCAGCACGAGGATGCCATCTTGGGAGTGCTCATCAGGCCGGCGAAGAGCGACTGGATCAGGGAGTCGAGATGCTGATTGGGGTCGATGACCTCGGAGCACGACTCGGTGATGCGACCCAGCGCGTAGGCCGTGGAATCCCTCACGTGGAGCGACGGGTCCTCCATCATGCCGATCAGCGGCTGGATGCCCGACTTGACGATGGGCTCGAGCACCTTCTCCTCTGGGCCCTCCATAATGGCGCCAAAGGCCGAGACGGCCGCGTCCCGGCTGTGCCAGTCGTCCGACCGCAGGTTGGCTTCCACAAACTGGATCACGGGGGGGATGATGGCGGCGCCCACGGCCTGGGCGTAGAGCTGAAGACACTGGTACGCGGCACGCATTATGTTGTATTCGTCGTCTGCCGCGTCTTCGTCTTGTTTGGTCAGCAGCATGAGTAGCACGGGCACGACTTCGGAAGTGGCCACGCGGCTGAAGTTGTAGAAGGGCCGCATCTGCTCGGAGCTCTCGACCTAGAAAAAGCAAAAGGCACGCGTCAGCACACGCGACAGTGCTAACTGCAAGAAGGAACATGTAGGTCGGGCGAGGGATCATCATTACCTGGGCATTGTCATCCTCGATGGTGATTTCCTCCTCGCACACGGTGCTCCAGAACTCGACAGCCAGCTTTGCCACGTCCTCGTCGTCGCTCTTCATGCCCAGAATGGTCAGGCCGAACAGGGCCTTCTCCATGTAGAAGCGCATGTTCTCGTAGTAGAGGGCCATGATGCGGTTCAGGCAGCCAAAGGCGCCCTGCTGTATGCGCGAGTCGTCGGCCTGGGTGGCCTCGCACACGACCTGCATGATGTAGTTGCGTTCGCCCTCATGCTTGAAGTTGTTGCCAACGAACTCGAGCGAGTCGCCCAGGGCGACGATGGCGGCGAGGCGGACATCACCGCTAGTCTCTTCCTTGCGGGCGCCCTGGACGACGGCGGTCAGGATGGCGTTGGAGTGGCCGACCAGAGCGTTCCGGAGGTCGGTATCTGGGGATTCGCATATGAAGCCGATGGTGGTGAGGGATGCCTGCTTCTGGTACTGGCTGCCCTCGCTGACGTTCCGGACCAAGATGGGCATCAGGTCGTGCCACTGGTCCTTTGGCAGCTCGATGGCGGCAATGTTGGCAACAACCTGGGCGGTGGCCTGGCCGGCCTGGCTGTTGCTGGAGCCCAGTGTCTGCAGGGCCAGCTCCTTGACGCGAGTCCTGGTGGCCTGGTCGGTGCGGTTCAGCCATTTCCCCTGGAGCTCTTGCTGGCGAGCAAATTCGCGTGCGCTAAAGGCGTTCTTGAGTGCTAGACCGGCGGCTGCTCGGATGTGGCCCGCAGCACTGTCGTTTGCGAGCTCTTGCACGAGTGTGAGCAAATATTGTGACTAGGAATCGCGAAGGCGGGGGACGCAAAAAGTTAGCTAGTGAGAGGGGGGTTAGGGGGGTAGAGAGAGACACAGAGGACGGAGGACGTGACGCAGGCGGAAGATCCGGTCGGCAGCGTCGGAAGGGGGGGGGAGGGTAGGGAGGAGCGCACAAAGTCAGTTTCGGCAGCCTGGCTCAGTGCCTGTTCGGCAGCCGTCCGCAATGCAGCATCTGGAATTTGGCGACACGAATATTAGCACGGAGCGACACGAATGAGGCACGGTGGGAAGTGGGAGATGGGAAGCGCCAAATGGTGCAGGTTTTGACGCGGATCATGGGCCACGGTTGCCCCGTCCCTGCGCCCCCATCCCCTCATCCTCCATTTTTTTCGCATTTTTCCTGATCCTCCCTCTCTCTCTCCTTGGTACCAGGGCCGAAGGCACGGGAAAAGAGCGCTCCAAGGCGAACATACCATTGCTGAGAGAGTTGGTCAGGACAGTGTTAATGTCCGGTGAGCCCTCCATTTTGGCAGATCAGCCGTCCAAATCGTCGGTAGATGATTTTGCGGGTTGATCTGGTTGCTGGTTGGGTTTCGGTGATGAGGGGAAGCGGATCCGGTAGTGGTTTGTCGGCAAAGGACGATGGCTGATGGAATGGTGTGGTGGCTCTCGACCGCTCTGCTTGGATGCTTGGAGCGAGCATCAAACGTGAAGAAGCTGGAAGAAATCGGCCAAATACACGAAGTGGGGCCAGTGTGGGTCGAGTCACGTGACGTGACAGTCAAGACACAGATTCAAGTCGGCAGAAAGATAGAATGCAAGAGAACGCCGCCCGCAGGCCGGTAGTAGCTAGTCTTCACATCACAATCTAAGATCGGTACATCCGTGATCCAAACTGGGCATAATATGCCAATAATACGATTGTTTATTTTGTATTCTAGATTGATTCTATGTAGGGAGAAGATGGCGGAAACTGGGGGAGTAGCCGGAGGCGGGGAGGACAAGGAAGAGGGAGGACAGGAAGGAGGACAGGGAGAACGAGGAAGAAGCTAAAGTAACTTGGAGCCGCGGGCTCCACGCCAGGAGACCTTCTCATCGGCCGGCCTTCTCCTTCTTCAACGCCTTCGCTTCCTTCGCCATGAGTACGGGGGCGTGGGAGGCAGGCGGCAGTCTTGCCTCGATTGCATCCGATACTCCCCCCAAAGCCGCCGTCGTCATCATAGTCGTCGTCGTTGTCTTTGTCGTCGTCGTTGTTGTTGTTGTCGTCATCGGCGGCGGCTGCGGACGGAATGCTTGGTAGACCCAGCAATATTCAACCGGCAGTTACTCGCAAGCCAATCACAAATAAACATTCCTACCCAGAGTCCGTGCACCGCTTATTTACTAACCTCAACTTTCTTCGAGCGAAGCGAGGTCGGGGGTCTGGGGGGAACCCCCAGGAAAAGGCTGCTTTACCGTTCACCCTTTTTTTTTCTTTTTCCTGGGGGTGCCCCCCAGACCCCCGGCCTCGCTTCGCTCGAAGATATTTTTTTGTTTCGTAATTGACGCTGTTGTACGGGCATACTGCGCGTATCAATCTCTGGGTACTCCAGGACGGGACCATCAAATACTTTCACAGTTGAAAACTCGAATCGAGAATATAATGGTTGTAACGGCTTGGGAAACTTAAAGAGTCAAGACGGATGTGAGCGTAGGTACGCGATACAAGTACCGACAACTTGACGTTTGAACTCGACCGGCGGTGAGGAGAACGGCTTGCCTTCACCTTTACCATTAATGGCCACGTGGAAACGCCCAGGAACTCTCCTCAACAATCTCGACTTCAGAACAGACAGGCCCAAGCCAGAAAGGAGGGTGCCAAAGTAGGAAGGAGCCAAGGCCAGGCCGAGTCAAGGCAGGGGAAAGTACTACAGTAGAGGGGGGAAGGAACGATGTCGAAATAACCAGAGAGCTCAGAACGCCGCTGGCCGGCTTTGGGTCTTGGCGGGGTGGTCACTTGGAAACTTCGATGGACTCTTGACACTTTTTGCTGGGATGCTGGGAAGGTACGTACCAAAGAGAAGGAAGGAAGGTCCTACCCCACACGCCGCATGTTGCCAAAGACGTTCCTTCCCAAGTCAAACATCTCATCCCGTCAGCCCGTCAAAGGACAAGGCCTTGGAGTGGTAGAACTTGGCAGCAGTGTGCGACGGAAAGCCTTCCAATTGGACCGTTTCAGCACCGCAGACAAGACGACATGATTTTTATTTGCACGACAACACGCGACGAATGCATTCAAGTCAAGCCGCCAGATCAGATCATGGGGACCCCAGCCGGGGAATATAGTAGTAAACGAGCTAGATTTGGCTGGGGTGATTGCGTCGAAGAGAAGAAGGATCCATCGAAGGACAAACGAACGAAGGTGACCGGGAGAACGGAAAAACGCCCAAGTTGTAGAACTTGAATGTGACGGACGACCTGCGAAGCAATCGTTATGTACAGTACGTAGGACCCATCCATCTGGCGGTGACCAACTTTGACCGACCACAAGTCGATACTAAGCCCGTTGTAGGTAGACCGCATCGTGTGCGCAAGGATTCGGCTGTCTGCCTCTGTCTGTCGTCTTCCACTTCCTTTTGGGTTTGAAATTAAGCAGGAACATGCAATGCAGCTTCCCTTTCTCCTGCAGCAGTCTGGCTCTCTTCCTCTCGTCAGCTCAGCAGGGCCTGTCTGATCCAGTCCCTTTCTCCCCCGACCTGGCCCTACTACTCGTAACATCCTGACTGCTGCTACTGTACCTACAGTGCCAATCACCATATAGTATCTTCGAGCGAAGCGAGGCCGGGGGTCTGGGGGGTACCCCCAGGAAAAAAGCAAAAGAAAAAGAAGGTTAAAAGGTAGAGCGGTCTTTTCCTGGGGGTACCCCCCAGACCCCGCGACCTCGCTTCGCTCGAAGATGCTATGGTATTTACTTGTTTATTTTGTACATAATTACCAGTGTACCAGGAGCAGAGCCGTCAAACGGGGCATGTGTCTGGTCTGGTACGGTACAGCCACACTTGGCCAGTTCGTGAACCCACAGCCACAGCCACAGCCGCGCGTGGAGCGGCCCGAGGAAGGCCATCATGTATGGGCAACGACGAGCAACGACAGAAAATGCATTAAAACATGTCCGACTTTTGGTTTACCTCCATCCTGCGCGTGTTACCCGACAGCATGTTCTGTCCTTCCCTCCCAAACCCCATCATCACTAACTTTTCTGCTCCCTGCCTTTTCTGCTCCCTGCCTTTTTTTGCTCCCCGCATCTTAGCCGCAACTCGTGTGCCCATCTCGTGTTCCCACCACACCTCTCTCATGTTCCTCAAAAAATAAATCGAGATATATCCATCGCATTCGCTTCCATCTTCATGATAAAGAGCGCTATGTGGAAGTAAAATAATGCGATTGGTGTGGGGGAAGCTGCGATGAATGCCAACAAAGAAAAAAAAAAGATCGCAAGCCATATATAACATGTAATGGCTCGCTTCGTTGCTCTTTGCCTCATGGCGCGCTGCTAAGCTGCGATAAATAAAATAAATAAATAAACCCCCTACCTAGTTCGGAACTGTCTCCCCCTCCTTGCTGGGAGCTCCGTCTTGTCCAGGGTTTCGCTGCTGCTCGAGCGACTGGTACTCGCCTGACTGGCGCGAATCTTTGGTCGCCTTCGCCAAGGGGCTGCCCCGGCGGCTCTGGACAAACTAGAATGAAAGGGGCATGTTAGTCTCCCGCCTAAGCTGGTCGTAGTTTGCGCGCGCACCACACATAGACCCAGACCCTCAAGCCACAGAACAGACTTACATTGCTTGCCGCGCTCAACAAGGCCAGCAGCGAGCTCTGCACCGCGTCCTCGTGCAGGCCCACGCCCCACACCCTCTGCTCCGTGCCCGTTGCCGTACACTCAATGTACGAGACCGCTTTGACGTCGCGGCCCCGCCCCACGGCGTGCTCCTTGTAGTCGTGCACATCGAGATCGACGCCCACCTGGCGCAGGGCGTTGGCGAGGCTGCTGATAGGGCCGTTGCCGCGACCGCGCAGCTGGTGCTCCCTTCCGTCAAACAGTAGCACGCCCTCGAACAGGCGCCGCATGTCCCGCGTGCTCTGCGTCTTGCCGGGCGCCGGCGGCGTGGGCGACGTCGACCGGTCGGGCTTGATCGAGTAGTCGATGATGGTGAAGCGGGGGTTGTGGGTGAGAAAGTAGGTCTGCCTGAACAGCTCCGTGATCTCGGTCGGCAGGAGCTCGCGGCCTCGCATGTCGGCCATCTTCTGCACCACCTTGCCAAAGGCCACCTGCAGGCCGCGCGGCAGGTCGAGATACAGGTGCTGCTGGATGATCCAGGCGGCGCCGCCCTTGCCGCTCTGCGAGTTGACGCGGATGACGGCCTGGTAGTCGCGGCCAATGTCCTTGGGGTCCAGTGGCAGATACGGGATCTGCCACTGGTCCCCGTAGCCCTTGGCCTCCTTCTCCCGCACCTGGAAGCCCTTCTTGATCGCGTCCTGGTGCGAGCCGCTAAAGGCGCACACCACGAGCGAGCCGCCGTAGGGGGCGCGAGGGTGCACCTCGATCTTGTTGCACTCCTCCACCACCTTGATGACCCTGCCGAGGTCGGAGAAGTCGATGTTTGGGTGCACGCCCTGCGTGTACAGGTTCAGCGCCAGCGTGACCAGGTCGACATTGCCCGTGCGCTCGCCGTTGCCGAACAGGCAGCCCTCGACCCGGTCGGCGCCGGCCATCTGCGCGAGCTCGGCCGCGGCCACGGCGCAGCCGCGGTCGTTGTGCGGGTGGAGCGACACGCACACCTTTTCGCGCTCGCTGATGTGGCGGCAAAAGTACTCGATCTGGTCGGCGTACACGTTGGGCGTCGACATCTCCACCGTCGCCGGCAGATTGAAGATGATGCGCCTGTCCTCGGTCGGACCCCAGGCCGTCTTGACGGCCTCGCACACGCGCAGGACCAGGGCCGGGTCCGTGTCGGAGAACGTTTCGGGACTGAACTCAAAGGCCCACTCGGTGCCGGACTGGGCCGGGTCGTCCTTGGTCAGCGACCGCACCAGAGCGGCGCACCGGCTCGCCAGCTCGACGCTCTCATCCTCGGTGAAGCCAAAGACCACGCGGCGGAAGCAGGCGCTCGTGGCCAGGTATATGTGGATGATGGCCTTCTTGGCGCCCCGGACCGCCTCGACCGTGCGCCGGATCAGGCCCTCGCGACAGGGCGACAGCACCTGCAGCCACACGTCGTCGGGGACGGCCCCGGGCGTTTCGATGACGCGCCGGGTGAAATCAAAGTCTGTCTGCGAGGCCGAGGGGAAAGAGACTTCGATTTCCTTGTAGCCCAGGTCGCAGAGCATGCCAAAGTACTTCCATTTCTGCTCGCCATTCTACGACGAGGCGTGAGACACCAGAGGTCAGCACACGGTTGCTGGCGGTAGAAAGGTCTGCAGAGCACATGTCGCACCATGGGGTCAACCAGGCTCTGGTTGCCATCTCGCAAGTCGGTGGCCAGCCACCGTGGGGCCTTGTCGAGGGTGTTATTCGGCCATTGGCGGTCGGGCAGGTCCAGGGGTGGGAACCTCTTGTATTTCGTGGAAGGGTCTTTGAGCCTGGAAAGAGGGGGGAGGTGGGAAACACAATGCGCGATACTGTCTTAGCCACCAGGCCGCTGTGATACCGTGGTCGAGGTGGGTGTCTGGACTTTTTGGACTTACATGGGCATCTTGGCTGGCTGACGTGACGCGGGGCCAATTCGAGAGGGCAAAATAAAAACAAAGGAGGGGAGGGGTTATGCAGTCTTCGATTGGTTATCTCGAAGGCGATAGATAACCAAATGTTTTGTACGAGCAGGATGGTTCGTGTGCCTCTCTCTGCGACAAACTTGACTCGGGGGAGGCACTTCGATGGCTATGGCTACGAAGTGACGGATTGAGGTCTTGGAAAAATTCTCGAGTCCAATGCCGACAGAGGATGGCGACTCGGAGATGCTGCCCCCAATCCCCTCCCCAAGTTCAGGTTGCTATTATGTCATGTTTTTCTCAGTTGACTCACTTGAGAATTCTCGGCAGGAGCCAGTCACCGAGCAGCCGCCCCTTCCGTTGGAACATGAATGGCTCCTTCCCACGGGTGAAAATTTTGAAAATTTCGAAAAAAAAAAAGAGGTCCAAGCTCGGAAATAATCGCATCTCAAAGCTGACGGCATCTTCAAATTAAATCTCTGCCAGAGAGAGAATATGTATGCCTGTCCTCGGTCTGCCCAGGTGCTTCCTCTCTGCCCGGACCAACCAGTCTTGAGGTTTAACATACAATACCAATCACAAAATAAACATACGGACCTTGAGGTTCATACACGCCCGTGACTGACCCCGATTATATCATTATAACATCTTCGAGCGAAGCGAGGTTGGGGGTCTGGGGGGAACCCCCAGGAAAAAGAAGTCAAAAGGGAGAGCTTTCTTTTTCCTGGGGGTTCCCCCTAGACCCCTGACCTCGCTTCGCTCGAAGATACAGTAAGTACTAGATCAGTAAATAAGCGTGTCCAATTCATAGGATCTACATTGTGATTGGCATTATAGCACTGTCTTCCAGCTTCCAGAGCATGTTGATGCCTCACCCGCCGCATGGTCTTTGGACTCTTGCCCTGTGCCATAAAAGAAAAAAACAAGATTAAGGTTTATATAAATCCCACGTCGCCAAAAGAACCCTCAACTCCCGGGCTGACAACCCCGCTCAGAATTTTCTTCCAGTCCACAGACCCCCAGGCCCCTCACCACGTCCCTCCAGGACTTCGTTGCGGGCCGGCCAGTCTTGATCCTCGAGGGCCGGACGTCGTCAGTCGTCACAAGGTCGCATGGGTAAATGTAAGCTGAAGCCAGACATATCATCGGCTCCAGAAAGCTTGTGTGAGCCTCATGCCGCTGCTCCAGAGAACGAGAGTCTCTCTCCCTGGGGAGGCGTCGAGTGCCTTCCGGTCAGTCTCTCCCGGTTCAATATAATGTCGAGTTGCGGGTCACGGGGTTGCGGGTCACGGCTCTGCGGGTCACGGCCCTGGTGGATCGGGAGTCCCACGACTTCGATGGATCGGGGAGAGCGGCCTTTCGTCTTGCTATGATGCATCTGCCACGATACATCCGCCATCGGTCGCCGCCGCCGCCAACCGCCATATATTCGCGCTCGCCCTATGATGCCAGAGGCGCCTGGTCGGACGGAGTCCACGCGCGTTTCGGCGAGAAGCTGTTATTGGAAGTAGACGCTGCCCCTGAAGTCGAGGTCGAGGTCCAGGGCCGCATCAGCCAAAAGGCCCAGACATTGGGCCTCCCTCAAGAATAGCTCCTATTTCTAATAATGTCAGCCCTTTTCCCGGGCAAACAGTTGTCCGTCGGCGGTGCAAACTCACCGGCAAAGAGGCGTAGTACAACAGAAGATTTCTCAGCACCTGTCATTTGTCAGCCGAACCTTGTGCGTACCGGTACGCGCACTATGGTGCAAAAAGTGGTTCGTACGGTAGCATGACTCGCGTATTTGATTATTAGCAGTGGTTCAGAACTGTTCAGATCGTTACACCGTTTCGCCGTTTTCCCCTCACAGCACATTTGGCTCCGTAATGTCGGTCGGGTCGACTCTCGCCCCGAATTGATTGATAATCACCAACGGTGCATCCAGGACGCGGTGAGCCAACCGGTTGAACTCAAGGCCGCCGGCCGCCGTCAGGATCATCAGCCATGGCGAGAGTGTCGCGACCGTGGGGGACCGTAAGTGGGACTTTGCGGACTTTGAGTAGAAGCTACGGTCAAGCAGAAGGTGCCAGAAACGTCCGCGCCGTCCTCTGCCAAGCTTATATACCTGGGCAGTCGCCCGGACTCGATGCCATCATCTCGCCTCTTCAAGCTCGCCATCCCTTCCTGCAATCCCATCATCCTGCACTACAACACCACCACACCACTACTACCACCTCCACCACCACCACCATCGGACGCCAAGCCACCTTCGTCCGATCCGTCCGTCCTTACTCATCCCAGTCTACAAGCTCCGCTAGCCCAGCTCCAAGTCCAGCCGCAGTCACCATGGCTCCCCCCACCACCAAGGCCGATTTCTACACCCTCTCCTTCCTCCAGTTCACCCATTGTCTGGAGTCGCTCCTCTCCATCCTCAAAAAGGCGTCCGACTCGCCCGAGGCCGACACCTTCCCCTCGCTCAGGCTCCACGAGGACATGAATGACCTGACCTTCCAGGTCTCGGTCGTGAACACGGTCATCGGCAAGGCCGTGCTCCGCATCCTCGGCAAAGAGATCGAAACCTGGGCCGACGAGAAGACGCTGCCCGAGTTCATCGCCCGCACTCAGAAGACGCTCGACCAGATCAAGGGCGTCACCGCAGAAGAGGTGAACAGCAAGGAAAACGAAAGCACCACGCTCGAGCTCGGCACCTACAAGTTCAAGCTGCCGGCCCTCGGCTACGTCCAGGCCTATCCCATTCCCACCCTCTACTTCCACGTCACCACCGTGTATGCCATCTTGCGCATGAAGGGCGTGCCGCTGGGCAAGGCGGACTACGTCACCCCGTTCGTGAACCCATACATGGAGTGTGCCGTATGAGCGGAGGAAAAATCGGAAGAGAAATGGGCTGGAGCTGCAAGGCGGGCGGGCTGTGTGGAATCGCGACTTGGTTGTCATCTCAGGGACGATTTATGTTTTACGGACTAGAACACGCATTTTAGAGCTCCCCCCTCACAATAGACTAAAATGAAGACAGCTTTCGGCCAACGTTCCCCCCTGCATGGAGTGTTGGCAGAATGCAGATGTGACGTGCTACCGTTATGTACTGGAAATGTTCACCCAACACCCGACCCCTCACTCGCGTGCCTCTGGGAATTTCGGCTGTCGACTATTGGTAGATAGATAGAAAAGCAGTCGTGGCCCTCACCAGCCTGTGACTCGCCGTTTGTACCGGCACGCGCAGAACAGAACAGCAAGCCATTCGCACGCTCACACAGCTTTCGGACCCGAGAGAGTCATACAGTACATAAAATTACATCCAACTAACCGACCTGCCTGTGAGTGACGTGAGCTGGTCTACGCGCCAACGCACTCGAACGCCCTTCCACGACTCCTGCGGCGGTGCATGAGCGTCGCACCTAAGATGCTGCCCGCTTCTCCTCCTCTACAGTGCCAGTCACAAAATAAACATGCAGATCCCTCATCTTCCTAGGATCCGTACACGCTTCTTCTTTCCTGACCCCGTATACATCCAGGTCCGTATATATAGTACTAACGACTCTGCTTCGAGCGAAGCGAGGTCGGGGGTCTTGGGGGAACCCCCGAGAAAAGAGTACTTTACCCTTTAACATTGGTCTTTTTTCCCCTGGGGGTTCCCCCCAAACCCCCGACCTCGCTTCGCTCGAAGATATAATAATAATATTATGATCGGGGTTGGTTATTGAAGCGAAGCTGCAAATCTGACGGCGAAGGCGAAGCTTTGAAGCTTGCTTTACTGGAGTTTCCTCGGAGTTTCTCGCCCTCTGATTGGTCAGAATCTTCGCGCTGGAACTAGTCAGAATCCTTGGCGTATTGCAGGTTAGAATTAAAAAGGAAGAAACGCTTAGTAAGCCGAGCTATTTTAAAAAAAAAAAAAAAAAAAAAAAAAAAAAAAAAAAAAAAAAAAAAAAAAAAAAAAAAAAAAAAAAAAGGGGGGGGGGGGGGGGGGGGGGGGAAATGAAAAATACAAGACGGAAAAAATGCCAACTGCCTAGGCATCAATATCTCCCTCAACCTTTATGGCTTGCGAAGTCGACGGTAGTGGAGGAGCGTTTGGGAGAACCTCGCTGTCGCCCTCGGGGATGCGAGAGAGACCCCCCATCATCAGGCCGTGGCCCTGGATGCCGATGCCAAGATGCTGCTGGTGCTGGTGCTGATGCTGGTGCTGCTGTTGCTGCTGCTGGTGCTGTTGCTGGTGCTGCTGTTGCTGCTGTTGTTGTTGCTGGCACAGCCGCAGCTTTTCCGTCAGTCGCACGACGGCAAGATACTCGCTCTGGTCGACGAATCCGCCCACGTTGCTCTGGATAAAGGACAGCAGTGTGTCGGCCGCCTTGCGTGCGTCGTCTTGGGTCGGCGAGTCGGGCGAGGACGCGCTCACTGCGGATCGGGACCCCGTTGCCGCCGCCATGCTCGACAGGCTGACCATGCTCCCGGTGCTGTTGCTGTGGCGGAGCTGCGGGGCCATCTGGCGGGGGGATGCCGCCTGGAGGGGAGACGCTGCCAAAGATCTTGCCATACGCTGCTGTTGCTGCTGTTGTGACTGGTCCATCGCGCTACTTGCGAACAGGGTCGAGGGAGGGACCGTCTCGTTTACAGGCGAATCTAGCGCCGAGGAAGGCGCGGTTGAGGACGGTATGGCGTCGAGTCGTACAGCCAAGCCGTCTGCGTCCTGTACTCGGTCATGTTGATTCACCAACTCGACGTCCAAGGTCGGGAAAGTCTGACTTCGTGGTCGCTGGAAGTTTGGCCCAAGATCGTCCCCGGCGTCAGATCGGGACAGGTCCGACGGTCGCAGGAACTCGCCCATGTTCGATTCCGGTGAGAAGGTAAAGATCTCGTTCGGGCTCAGGCCGCTTCGGGCGGAAAAGGACGATGCGCTCGTGTCCGGATAGGCGCTCGGCAACGACGCCGTCGTCGGTGTTTGCAGCTGCATGGAATGGCCGGTTGCGGCGGAGGAAAAGCTGCCCGCAGCGGCGGCGGCGGCGGCGGCATTGTTGACAGCTGCGGCACTCTTGTCGTCTTCCTCGGCCTTGTGGGATGTCGACATGGGCGACGGACTGGCGGACAGTTGCACGTGTCGCGCGGACGGCGAGTCCGGCGAGGCGTCGGTGCTCGAAGTCATGGCCAGACGGCGGATGTTGTCCGGTATGCTGGTCTCGGATGCACGGCGCAACAACTTCCCGCTGCTGATGCCATTCTTTTGCATGAACTTTTCCAGCCAGATCGCGTTGTTGCCCCTTAGGATACTGTCCCCCCCACCACCGCCCATGGTGGAGGAAAACAAGCGGGCCTTGTCCTTGACGTCCTCGCCAGTCACGGAGATGCCCGACTTCTGCGCATGGCGCACATAGTTCAACAGCGCCTTCTCGATGTCGGCGCCCTTACCGCCCTTGATTCGTTTTAGCGGCGAGGAGCCCCGGTCATCCGTGCCCAGATATTTCTCTCTATGACGCAAGACCTTGGACACGGTACTGTTACATGGGGCATTAGAACGGCTCACTCAGGGGTGGTGTGTGTGTGTGTGTGTGTGTGTGTGTGTGTGTGTGTGTGTGTGTGTGTGTGTGTGTGTGTGTGTGTGTGTGTGTG
>WXYE02277053.1:0-14537 GCA_011319275.2 Echinosphaeria canescens | reverse complement strand
AGTATTTGCCGACGCTTTGCCCTGGTCCGAGAGGTGGCTCTCGAAGATACGTACCCAAGAGCAACAGCCGAGGCAGCTGCTATGGAGTCTCCGGGATACCAGTCGCTCTCACCTTCCCAGTCTCGACTTTACAAAAGCCCCAGCTCTCGCCGGAGTCCTGCCTCCCCCCTCCTCATCCTGCCCCCCGAGCTTGATGCAGAGCACCAGGAGAACAGCCTCCGGCACCAGCAGCCGCAGCAGGAAGCAAAACCTCACAGCCGACAATCAAGGTGCCTTCTCCCTTGCTGGCTGTTCCTCGCCAAGACTAAGCGACGCAAAACCGCCCTTGTCATCATCATGTTGCTCACTATTCTTGGCGCGGGCCTTGCGGGCCTGGCCGCCCTGCCACACGGCACCCGGGCGCAGACGGTGATTGACGATGACGCGTATTTTTACGGACAGTCGCCACCCGTGTATCCGTCACGTACGTTTGTCTCTTCAGCATTTCCTTGGAGGAAAAGTTACGAAAAGGGGGGAGGCGGGGTTCACGGTCGGGCTATTCGACTAACTCAACTCTCTTGCAACAGCAAACGCAACCGGCACAGGATCATGGGCATCAGCCTTTGTAAAAGCCAAGGCCCTGGTGGGCAACATGACTCTTGAGGAGAAGGTAATTGTGAAGTCGCTGCCCTCTTTCCCCCCCCCTACCTTTGCTAGTTGCGCCGCCGCGCACACACCAGCACGGTTGATCTGATTTGGCCAACCCAGGTCAGCCTGACGGCCGGCATCCACGCCTCCAACGGCTGCAGTGGCAAAATCCCCAGCGTCTCGCGGCTCGGCTTCCCGGGCATGTGCCTGAGCGACGCAGGCAACGGCCTGCGCGGCACTGAGTACGTCAGTGGGTGGCCGGCAGGCGTAGCCGTGGCGGCGTCCTGGAACAAGGATCTCGCTCGCAAGCGGGCCGCTGGCATGGGCGCCGAGTACAAGAAAAAGGGCGTCAACGTGCTGCTCGGGCCCGTGGTCGGCCCGATGGGGCGGACCCCCCTCGGCGGCCGGAACTGGGAGGGCTTCTCGCCCGACCCGTCTCTGACCGGCGCGCTGGTGTACGAGACGGTCCAGGGGGTGCAGGGGACAGGCGTGATGACAAGCGTAAAGGTTAGTAGGTGGGCAGGATCACGTTGACGACGACGGGACTGTTTCCTGCGCTGGCTAACTTTGCTTCCTCACCAGCACTTCATCGGTAACGAGCAGGAAACCATTCGCAACCCGCTTGACAATGGAACCGCAGCCGTGTCAAGCAACATGGACGACAAGACAATGCACGAATTGTATCTCTGGTGCGTGTGGCGTGGACTTCGCTTCACATCCCATCCTTTGCCTGACCAGAACTGCGAAAGCTAAGAAAGAGGGCAACAGGCCTTTCCAGGACGCCGTCCGTGCCGGCACTGCGAACATCATGTGTAGCTATAACCGCCTCAACAACTCGTATGTCACACCCGCGGAGGCATACACGCTCCCCCAAAAGAAATAAAAATACAGGACGAGATACTAAATACGAATCCCTGCAGCTATGGATGCGCCAATTCCAAAACTCTTAACGGCCTCCTCAAGACTGAGCTCGGCTTCCAAGGGTTTGTGGTCGCGGACTGGGGTGCCCAGCACGCCGGCGTGGCGACGGCGCTCGCGGGCCTTGACATGGCCATGCCCGACGCCGGCGGCTACTGGGGAGCAAACCTGAGCGCGGCTATCACCAACGGCAGCGTGGCCGCCAGCCGCGTGGACGACATGGCCATCCGCATTCTCGCCTCGTGGTACCAGTTAGGCCAGGACGCGGACTTTTCCGCGCCGGGCGCGGGCATGCCCGCCGACACACAGGCGCCGCACGAGGTGGTCGACGCGCGCGATCCGGCCAACAAAGCGGTGCTGCTCGCCGGCGCCATCGAGGGCCACGTGCTGCTCAAGAACACGGACGGCGCACTGCCGCTCGGCAAGCCTGGCACGCTGTCCGTTTTTGGCTACTCGGCCCGGAGCCCGGACCGGAACACCGGCAGGGTGAGCGCCGACGGCAGCTTGGACGGGTGGCCATTGGGAACCGAGCCATACGACCCGGCGAGCCAGCGCGAAGGATCCTACGGTCCCGATTTTCGCTCGGGTCCTATCGCCGCGTACGGCACGCTGTACGGGGGCGGCGGGTCCGGCGCCATAACGCCCACCTTTGCCATCTCGCCCTTTGACGCGCTCGTCAATCGCGCATACGACGACGACACGAACCTGTACTGGGACTTCACCAACCAGGACCCGTGGGTACCGTACGCGAGCGACGCGTGCCTGGTGTTCATCAACGCCTATGCTGCTGAGGGCCAGGACCGTGGTGCGCTGTACGACGACGGCTCGGACGGCCTGGTCCTGAACGTGGCGGCCAAGTGCAACAACACCATGGTGGTCATCCACAACGCGGCCGCGCGCCTGGTGGACCGCTGGATCGAGCACGAGAACGTGACGGCGCTCATGTACGCGCACTACCCGGGCCAGTCGTCGGGCAAGGCGCTGGTGTCGCTCCTGTACGGCGACGCCAGCCCGTCCGGCCGGCTTCCCTACACCGTGGCCCGCAACGAGTCTGACTATGGCGTTCTCGACCCCGACTTGGCCGCCGGCGAGTGGGTCTACTTCCCCCAGAGCAACTTCTCCGAGGGCGTTCTGGTCGACTACCGCTACTTCGACGCCAAGAACATCACGCCGCGCTACGCTTTTGGCTTTGGAATGAGCTACACGACGTTTGAGTTTTCGGACCTGGCGATCAGTAAGACAGTTGCGAACTCGTCTGCGTACCCCACGGGCGCCGTCGAGGAGGGCGGCCAGCTGGACCTGTGGGACGAGCTGGTGTCGGTGACGGCCTCGGTCGCCAACACGGGCCGTGTGGACGCCTACGAGGTGGCGCAGCTGTACCTGGGCATCCCTAGCCAGGGCGGACCGGCCCGGCAGCTGCGGGCGTTCGAGAAACCGTACGTGGCGGCTGGCGAGAGCGCCGGGGTCACCTTCAGCCTCACGCGCAGGGACCTGAGCGTGTGGGACGTGGTCGCGCAGAAGTGGTACCTCCCGCGCGGCGACTTCACTATTGAGGTTGGGCCCAACAGCAGAGATTTGCCGCTGGCGGGGTCTGTGACGATCTGAAAGAGAGGACAGGGGGGGTCGGTATTGGAGAAGGGAGGGAGAGAAGAGAAGAAGAGAAAGATATGTTGAGAGCATGAGCCTCTCGTGTATTTCTTTCTGCACGATGCCTGGCGAACAATTTTCCTAGGGATCTGCTTGTCCTTAATGTACAGTGCCAGTCACAAAATAAACATGTAGATCATAGGATCCCTACACGCTTGTTTACCCAGTATCTTCGAGCGAAGCGAGGTCGGGGGTCTGGGGGGCACCCCCAGGAAAATCAAAGTTAAAAGGTAGAGCGGCCTTTTTCTGGGGGTAACCCCCCAGACCCCCGACCTCGCTTCGCTCGAAGGTACTGGGTTAGTAAATAAGCGTGACGGTCCCTAGGATCCACATGCTTATTTTGTGATTGGCACTGTACCTCTGATGTTTAACAGTCTTCATGAACGCTAGTGTCTTGCCTCGCTTGACATTTCGTAGGCCAAGTCTTTCTCGCCGCTGAGGAGTGGATATCTCTATGTTTTGGCAAAAACTGCTTTACAGTTTTGATAATGAGACGACTGAGTAAAGTCGTTGGTCTCTGGCCATGTCAACCGTTCCAGCTCCTTCCTCGACGAACGAGACCTCTGCTGAGAACTCGGCCCATTATTCCTGTGTGAGCGCCATCATCACATCTTTTGCTCGAGAGCAACTGATCTTTATTGTCGACTCATGCCAGAACATACGAATATACTCTTTCGGCTTTACGATATGGTCGGTCACCTTAAAGTGCATTCTGCCGACAAGAATACCATGTCCAAGAGCGAGGTCAGCTCCTGCCAAATTCGGAGCGCATAAAAGTCGCCGATCGGCTCATATGGGATGGAACAAGCTCTAGATTCATCCTAGTAGTACATGGTCTACTCACTGTACGCACCAACGTTGGGTGTCTAGTTATCCGTCCAGTCGAAGAAGTTTATTGCCCTTGCCCTCCATGCTTATAGTCTTCCAACCCTCAGTGTCAGCCTCTGTGCTAGTTCTCGTTTCGTCAGCTTGTGTAGTCAGATTGAAACAGTCGAACTGCCTGGCTGCCCTTGTTTCCAAGTCCAAGCAGCTGATCTGGTACACTTGTTTCCGGTCTCATCATGGCCGAGGCTGACGAACCTTGCAGGTTTTCTTGGCGCTGCGAGAGCTGAAGTATGAAAATAGTACAGTAAAAAAAAAAAAAAACCAAGGCAAAGCGAAAAAGACTGATCGACCCGCCATGGCCCTAGCCCCGACCTGAGTCCAGAGGTTTTGACAGGCTGACAGGATGACCTACAATGTCGAATGGATCGAGCTCGTCACTGGGGAGAACGTTGGGAGGGGGAGGACCTTCGGCTTTCCAGTAATATTAGTTCGTCAACCATCATTGTCCAGCAAGGTCGGAAAGGGACCTTTAACCGTACTGTACCAACCATATCATCGCAGCGGAAGTTCAAAAATCACATCTCACACACACCCACACACCTTTTTTTTATCCCGGCAAGGCGGGGGCCAAACCATTGCTGAGCTGGGAACCTGCTTGATCTCGGAAATCAAAGTGTGACTTGACGATCGCCATACAGCCGATTCCTACCTACTGTAACACAGCAGCCCCTCCGTGTTACTCGGTATCAGAGACAGGTGGGCCGGCAAGCAGCATGATACTATGGGATGGGAGAGGAACGGGAGAGAAAGCCTACTACAGTAGCAACCGTACATACACCTCCGTTCATAGAGGCGATACGTCTCAAAAATCCGGCTTGCTCCGCTTGTCACTCTATCTCTCTGCCTTGGGGGGCTGGAAATCGGCCCTGCGCAAGGGAGGGGGCGACTTTCACCTCAACCACCCCTTGCCGGGTGGGGACAAATCTCGGGGCCGTGATCCCGATCTGGCTAGCGAGTACCACACAGCGAACCCCCAAACCAGAGGGCTGATGAAGACCTGCGGCATGCTCCTTGCCCTACCATTTACGTGACCGAAGGACGGGCTGACGGGGTGCTACGCCCCTGGTCTCGGCGTCGAAACGGCCTTACACGCTGGTCAAGTTCGGCTATTTGCCCAATGCTCACTGATGATGGGCCTGTGGGCATGCTTGTGCCACCGAGAGAGAGTATGTACGTCAATTCAAAAAATCATATCAAGGCAGGGTATCAATCATAAAATAAACCAGTGGATCATAGAATCCGTACAGGCTTATTTACTGACCCCGATTATACTCTATAGTATCTTCGAGCGGAGCGAGGCCGGGGGTACCCCCAGACCCCCGACGCCGCTACGCTCGAAGCAAAGACGTTCGTGAAGCAGAGACGTGAGTAAATGAACATAGGCGGACTCGAGGATCTAGAGATTCATTTGGTACAGTAATTGGTACTATATATATATACAGTTTTTATACAGTAGCTTGGAACAACACGTCTATTCTCCATCCCCTTCATCCCGTCACTTTCTGCGTTCAAGGCTTCTTCCTCTCTCCATCTTCTTCCAAGCGGATATATACGTAGTTTATCTTCTCCTACATGGGCGTCGTGTGACATATTTCTGCTACCACCTGGACGTGAAAGGCCCCTCTTTTTGCTTGTACGCTCGATAACTCTTCAGCTAGAGGCGCACACATTTGAGGGCCCAACCAGGATAAAATGCACGACTGGAGAAAAAAAAATACCTAGAGCGAACAATAACTTGGCTAGTAAAGAAGTCTCGAGCACAAGACACGAGGGAGAATGGTACAAGACGAAAGGAGAATGTATGCAATTGGCCATCGCGGCCTGAGCCCTTTCCTCCATGGCTTCGACTGAGTTTTCTAACGCCACCGCTCCCAGCATGACAAACTTGGCATGGGAAGGTTTACTTTTCAAAAGGTGGTAAAAGTACAATGACAAGAAGGCGGATAAGAGAACGGAAGGGGAACGGAGGGAAAAAAAAAAAAAAAAATTGTGACGAAACAAGGAAAAGGGGATACCGGGCGAGGCGGCGATCCGCAGTTTAGCTAAAAGGAGGTAAGGAGAGAAGGAGTGTGGTGACCAAAGTCAAATGGGGGGGGGGGAAACAGGACATATTTGTCCGTCAACTGAGTGAAGGAATGACGAGAATGGGTATCACAAGACTTGCTCGGCCGTTAGTACAAAAGAAAAAACAGATAGCAGGAAAAAAAAACAATAAATATACAAAAACGCACGCTGGCTGTTGCTAGGCAAATGCAGGATGCTTGCAGGCGAGAAAGGGAGGGTAGCCGCTTTTTGGTTATGGCCGTTAGACACATGAGTGTTCGTAAGGAGCGTGGGTGATGTCGTCAAGACGTCAGTCTGGGGTAGCATTTGAGAAAACAATACAAGGTGCGAAGAGAAGAATATGGCGCTGGCGTCGGCTGTACAGGATCTAGTCGACGCGTGCATGTTATACAGGAATCAAAGAAATAAGGGTAAGGAGGGTCGCCTGGAGTGTAGGCGAATATATCACGACGCCATCACCGACTGGTCCGGTCTGAATACGGCCGGGGTCAGGAACAGCTCCTCGGCGTGTCCGGCCACGGCGCCTGGCAAGCCAGACGAGGGGGACATGTCGGTTGGCGATGGGGAGAAGGCGGCGCCGGCCACTCCCCGCGGCTGCTTCTGTTGCTGCTTTTGCGGCTTCCTCCCCCTTGGTGGGGACGCCGTGCGGTTCAGTGCGTCCTGGGTACGCTGGCGATGCCTCTCGGTGCGCGCAGCAGCCATGCCTGTCCCCCCCCTGGCGCTGGAGGAGTGGGGGATGATGAAGGGCGCGCCGGGCGCAGCCACCGCCGCATGCCGGCGTGAAGACGAGCTTCTCGAGACTGGCGGGGCGCTGCCTGTGACGCCGTCTGCCTTATCCCCGCTGGCCCGTTGGCGCACACGGCCCATCTTGTTCATCTCGTTCTCCACGTCTGTGAGCAGGGCGTAGACGTCGTTGTCGGCGTAGATGCGGATCGTCTCGGCGCGGCGGATGCCGGAAGCGGACTCGGGCGAGGTTGGGGTGAGTGCGGTGGCGGCCTGTTCCTTGCCGCTGTCCGTGCTCGTGTTCTTGGCACGCGGTGAAGCGGTAACATCTAGAGTCGGGGGCGGCGGTGGTGGCGGCGGCGATGGCGGCGGCGGCACACCATTCCTGGCCATCGGGGGAGGCGACGCGGAGAGGACAACAGGGTCCGTTACATGGGCCTCATCCTCGGCGAGCGGCTGCTCAAGGATGGTAGGTGGAACCTGATGGGAGACGGGAGATGGAGAGTGGGCGGGCGGCTGGAAGGCAGACTTGAGCGGGCTTCGGGGTGGTGTCGAGATGCTCACAGCAGTGCTGGCAGCAGCCGCGGCTGCTGCTGCTGCTGCTGCTGCTGCTGCTGCCATGGGAGACATGCGCACACCAAGGGCAAATTGTAAGCCCTCGCTCGCGTCGCCAACAGGGGTCAATGACTGGAGGCCCGAAGGCGAGGTGCCGGCAGCGGCGAACTGCGGGATGGTGGCGGCGGCGGCGACGTGCTCGAGCAACTTCTGGCGCACTCGTGTCCTCCGGTTCTCAGCCTGCTCTAGCTTGGTGACCCAGTCGTCGATGGACGTGTCCAGTTCCGCCAGCGCCTCCTCCTGCTTGAGCATGGACTCGTGGCTGAACTTGGCCGTGCGGGGCGACCGCAGGTACTGGCAGATGCGCGTGTGCAGGTTGCGCCGCCCTGCTCGCAAAGAGGTGTAAGTCCGGCGGAGATATGCGGTCCGTTCGTCCAGCTGGCGTAGTTCCTAGATGAGCTGGGTCAGTGATTTTGGTTCAGCAACATGGTGTGTAGAGAGCCGCCTGGCTTACAATCGATAGGTTGTCTACGTCTTCCTTCCTCAAGACCTCGAACCTCGCAGCCTGCTGGGCGGCTTGCTTGTGAAGAAGCGTGAGCTCGACCTGGCTGAGAACGTTGACCGCCTCGCTTGCCTTCCACCCCTTTGGCAGATGTTCAAACGCCCGCCTTTCCGCACTCTTGTCCCGCTTGGATTCGGAACGGCGCGTGGATAGCGTCCTGCCTCCGACGGGCTCGTTCCGCTTCCGAGGCCGGCCCCGTTCCATGATGCTCCCCGACTCCGACTGATATCGCCGGTGACCCTTGTCCAGGGTATCGGACAGCTCAAAGCCCAGAGGGGCGGAAAGGGGCTCGGCGCTGACGGCCCGCGTGGGACTGCCCGTGTCCTTGGAGCTCTCAACGGCACTGGATGGAAGCGAGACGGTGGCAGCGTTTGTCGATGACTTCTCCCACGGCCTGGGGGAGCTTCTCGACTCGACGGGCGCCGAGTACGGTCCAAGGACGGCCGAGACCAAAGACGCGCTGCTGGGGAGGGAAGGGGACCACGGAGCAAAGGGACTCTTGAACCCCATCTTGGGCGACTGGTCGTCGGTCCTTTTGCGCACAGGGGACCCGGACAAGCTGTCGTTGCGCAGCTCGCGGCGGGACTTGATGTGGACCACGCGCGGCACCGGCGAACTCTGCGTGGGTATGACCAGCGGGGCTAGGCTCCGCGGTGACGACAGCTGGCGAGGGGTCGTTGCTGTGGAAGAAAACTCGGCGGCGACACCTTCGTCAACCGTCTTCCAAAAGTCGAGATGGTCGGCCGACCTCTGCTGCCGCGGCATCAGGGGCTCCTGCTCGCCCGGCGCGCTGGCGGATCGCCCGTGCAGTGGTGGGCGGCCGGGAATGGTTGCTGAGCCGTCGAGGTCTGGGGTAAGCCCGTGCCCTTTTTTTTTTTTTTTTTACCAGCAACATAGCCCATGCAGGGGGAAGGGGAGAGAGAAGGTGGGAAAGTTCGCGACGTACGAGAGTCCATCGCCGCCTCCTGGACCGTGGTCATGGGGCCCAGCTCGGGCACGCTCACTTTCCGCCTCCATGAAAAGTTCTGATCTTTGACCCTGACCCGAAGCCCGTTGCCGGCGGCGGCGGCTTTCTCCCCGCCCTTATCACCGGGCTGAGCCGTGGTCAGAGCAGAGGCCTGTTCCGGGTCCGGCGTCCTGCTGACGGGAGTAGTGGTACGGGACGGCGACTTGTCCTTTGGGAAGAGCTGATACTTCTTCTCTGGTGGCGGAGGCATCATTCTCCAAGACCACGGCTTCTCGGCCGATGTTGCTGACGTTACTGATGTTGCAGACGTTGCAGTCGTTGCTGATGTTGCAGATGCCACTGATGAAACTGGTGATTCTCGGCCGAGCTGTTGTTGGGCTGGTTTTAGCGACCAAGTCCTGACCAGTGTGTGCGGGTTCATGGCAATGGCCAAAACACCATGTGGCATACCGGTTCGTCTGAGCTGTCCGAGCCCGTGGCTACGGCGCGTGCTATATAGTTGTCGAGATTCAGGATGTAGTCTTCCTCGCCAGCCTCTAGCATGCAGCTGATGATGTGAGCCATAGCAGAAGGCACAGATATGTGTCAGACATATATGGCCTGCCGGCACAGGCCCGGCAGAATCTAAGGCAGGGTAGAGGCCGCGAGAGAGAGGTATAATTGACCCCAGTATCAGCATAGCCGCATGAGGAGGGCTGATTTGCGAGCTAAGTATTTATTTCTGCCTGGGTGTTTCTCCTGAATATTTACTAGGTGGGTACCTGACCATGAAGCACGGACGCACTGATCACTTCGTTCCTGCGGGCTGCTGCACGCACGAAGGGAAGGGAAGGGGGCTGCCCCCACCAGCCTTGCCAGGTGAAGCTGGGAAGGTAGGGATGTGAGATTGTGGTCCAAACAGCCCAAGCCGACGGTTACAGTGGGACCGCAAGGGTTAGAGACTTTGAAGGTCTCCGGCGTGTTATGGCCTCGCTATCTCCAGGGCCGTACACACATTCTATGGCATAAGCGGCCAAGCCGAACTGGCTGGGAAGCAGTTAAGCAGGGCAACGAGACAGCGGAGCACTGTATCCTTTTCATTCATCGTACAAGGAAAGCACTTTCTGCTCCAGGTGAGTTGGCTGAGGGCTCTCAACCTTTTCAACCCGCCATGTCATGGTGGCGACAGGGGATGGAAAGGTTTGGGATGAAGACGGCGAGGACAGCGTGAAACCGCTTGGGCCCCCTCCTGGAAATGGACCCAAGTCACATATGCATGCACGTACGAGGTATGTACATACGCATAAATACATACATACATACATACATATATACATACATACATACAAATGCTCCTCTCCGGGAGCCAGGAGCTTGCCTCCCTGCCTCCCTGTCTTCCCCACTTGCCCAATTCGTCTAACGGTTGATGCAACCAAAGGGGTCTGCAACATCTCAGGGGCCCCTCTCCCTCCGCCGATATGTGCGGCACGCTATTCGGTTACTCGTTACCCGTCACATCGTCTCGCGGAGGGGAGAGTGGATTCATGAAGGACGGTTTAGGAGGTCAGTGCCGTTGACATCCTGCTTCCGAACCGTGTTGTGATATAGCTTGGGCAGCCCGGAAGCAAATGAACTCACCAGGAGTTAGTGAGATGCCAAGGAGCAACGGTACGGAGATCTCGCACATAGCTACTGTAGCAAAGAACGAAAGCGAGCCGAAGAAAAGGGAAGGAAAACCGAGCCCATATCAAGCAGGAGGCACTCATCTGGTTTGGGGGACGCACATGTCCCCCGCATCTTCTACAGGACTGACTCGATATCTTGCAGGTCTGGACTCTGAGGGTGTCGTAGATGTCGGATGTGAACATAGATTGGCATGTGAGCTCGGGGAAAAGATGAGAAGAGGGTCTGAGTCTGCTCCGTCTTACCTGACTCGTAGTCGATGCTCACGTGTCCTTCAACGAGCGAGAAGGCTGTGATCTGGTACATATCTTCGAGCGTAGCGAGGTCGGGGGGTCTGGGGGGTACCCCCAGAAAAACCCAGGTTAAAAGGAAAAGCGGCCTTTTCCTGGGGGTACCCCCCAGACCCCCGGCCTCGCTACGCTCGAAAGATATTATTAGAGTTGGTTAATGAGCGTGTACGGACCCTAGGATCTGTATGTTTATGTTGTGTTTGTTTGGCACTGTAGTACTATCAAGACAACCCAGCTCACGTGGGAGGCCGTGTCTCGCGTGTCTCGGCTTCCCGCGCGCTCATCGCGAAATCTTTGGGGACACTTCGGAAGCGAGCAGAAACAGCCATTGTCTCCGCTCCTCGTCGGTCCGCACTCCACGAACAGGCCTGTGGAGTAGACGTGGAGCTCTTTGACATGGAGCTCTTTGTCTTCTTCTAATGTCCGTCCAAAGCGTCCGGATTTGAAATCATGGCAAGGAAGCCCCGTGTCCCTTGTCCTTCAAAAAGAAAGACATGTCCCTTGTCCTTCAAGAAGACAGTTGATGTTTACGTTCAAAGGCATAAACCGAGTCTCCCTCAATTTGCATTCATCATTCAGACCAGCACACGGAAAGAGCCGGGCCAATGAAGAAGGAGAAGAGCGCGTCATCTTGCTTTGGTAAAGAGTGGACACACGTCAAGGGGAGCCAGACCCGGCCGCAAATCTTCAGAATCATATCATGCTGTGCCTGCTTTCTGGCCTGCGAGCACTGGAGATGCAGAGAAACCCGAACTATTGGGATGTCCTTCTCGTCTATATCGTGAGGACCATGTCATGAGGAGGCCGTGAAAGAATCGTGCCCCTCCACCCCCGCCCCCCCTCTCCTACTACTGTATTTGTACCACCCGCACTCGCACTCATCCAGAGCCGGATATGTAGGTGGTCTTACAAGCAGAAGCAGAGTTCAATCTTCTCGTAAGGTAAGCCAACCTGTCGTCTGCCCGTGTGTTTCTTCTAGAATGTCTCCCGCAGATCTGAGACACGGGCAAACATCTCACCTCACAGCCATCAGACGAGACGTCTGCCTCATCTGCCGTGTCGCATGTCGTCTGATCGGGGGTATGACAAAGATGAGAAACGAAACAGTATCTGCCCGCTCTAATCCACGCTGCGACAAGATACATGCTTTTCCTGCCACACAGATCGGACCGAAACAATGCAGTGTGTGACGAGAACTTTGGCAGATTGTCTATGCACCAAAACGACTCTTCCCCCCCTCCCCCCGTCACGTCCTCGCGCATTATTGGCGGGGCAAGGGAGACCCCTCCCCCATTATCATCATCATCATCATCATCATGAAGATACAACATCCAGCAAAAGTTATCGTATGCCTAGTGCGGAATGCATGCGTTTCCGCTGCTATGTACCAGTCTATGATTCCATCCCAGTATCCAGGTATCTCCCTGCTGGGCACGCACCTGTAGTGGATGTAGTGGAGCGAGGCTTTATTACCAGCAAGTCAGAAAGCTCTCCGCTCGTTGGAGAGGGATCGAGGGTCGAGGGGTGATGGGGGGATTAAGGGACCTGTCAGTTGTCATGTCATGCTTCGTGAAGCAGCCCCGCGAGGGCAGATTTTATCAAGTCTGTTCATGATAAACCTAGTATTTCCGTCCTCTCTTCAGTGCCAGTCACACAATAAACGTGTAGATCATAGATAGTCTCTTCGAGCGTAGCGAGGTCGGGGGTCTGGGGGGTACACCCAGAAAAAGAAAGGTAGAGCGGCCTTTTTCTGGAGGTACCCTCCAGACTCCCGACCTCGCTACGCTCGAAGATACTATTGAGGATCTACATGTTTTATTGTGTGATTGGCACTGCACATACTGTATGAAAACTCTAAGCCGGAACTGGAGGTGCCTGAAAGGATTCATCCGGTGGTATTCGGAGAGGCATACGCTCGACAGGCCGGCTAGCTCTACTGTAGAACTAACTAGAGAACGTTCCCTCGTTCTCCTCAAAGCCTTCCGTCCGTCCCCTCTCCCCACGCGCGATCCCAGCCCCGAATGCTAGCTAGATAACAGCATATAGCAGATAGAAAATAGTCCTCAAGCTGCGGAGTTCCACACGAATAGGGTCCGTGTTATGCGCATATCACTCAAGGGATCTCTGCGCACATGCCCATTTAATCATTCGCACAGACCCATCACATTATCAGTACTGCCTGGGCTCGTACTGTACTGTCAGTAGTATCCTCGACGCGCATACACTCACCGGCCAAACGGTTGCTTTGTTTCTAATCCTGTTTCTAATCCGAGTGCGCACGTCAAACAATGAGTGGGTGGGGCCTGGGTCAGGGAGCTCCCCAGTTTGGAGGCGGAATTGAAACTTGTGCCCAGGAGGTCCAAGTGCCGGACACTTATCAACCAGCCCCCGGTTTCTCCGGACCGCTTCATCCGCGGCTCCCGGCTCCTCTTTTTTCCCCCTTGTTTTTTTTTTTTTTTTTCTCACCAGCGACGATCAAGCTCGGCTTGCTAGGTTTCCCGACGCCGTATAGGTCAACGCCATTCCCGTGCCGAGAAAGCGGGGGTGCCATTCGGTGGCCGAGATCCCGGCGGTCGCGAGACCAAGGGCAAAATCTATGAGAGTGCCCCCGCCTCCCCCCCTTACCCACCGTTCGCGGCTCTGAGACGCGACTGTGGACAGGAATGATTAAAATCTTGGACTGCCCTCGAAGGAGGGGGGGGGGGGGTAAGCCCGGGCCCGGCTCGGCCGGCTCGGCGCATTAGTGCAACAGTGCATCCGTCTCGCGTATCGTGCCTCGCAAACAATACTACCTACTGCACTACATAGCGTGGCTGCAAACGCACTTGGGACGAGGTTCATGATGCTGCATGATGCGGATGGGGGGCGAGGCAGTCCCGCTCCTCCTCCTTTCCCCCCGAATCCCCCCCCCCGCAAGGAGTCGGGGAATTACAGTAGTATGCAGAACAGTGCAGTGCATATGCAGCAAGCACCGTTGCCCGGCAGGGAGAAATATTCGCCCTGCCAGCGTATGTCTCCATCTCGCTCTGTCGACCTCTTCACCGGCTCTGGGCCGAGGACCGAAACATGCCTCAATTTTTACACTGCGACACTGCGTGATGCGTGATGTGAGTGAGATGATGCAGACCCTAGCCACACTAATATTACGTTCAAGTCTTCTATCATAGACGTCATGTGTGTGCTCGAACTTGGCCAAGCATGGATCATCCTTCCTCGACCACCTCGTACGCTCTGGTCTCATCCGATTGGGTTCACCGAAAGCTATCAAGACTGATTCAAGCTGGTAGGGCCTTCGTCGGCCACATCTCGGCTGCATTTCTGAAACCCTATCGCTAAACATCTAACACTGCTACAACTGCTGCTGCTACTGCTGCTACTACGACTCCGACTCCGACTACAGCTACTACAACTACTACTACTGCTATTACCACTACTCCTACTACTACTACTACTACCATCACAAATAAAGAAGTAGATTATAGGATCCGTACCAGCTGAATTTCTAACCCCGATTACATTATTACTATAGTTTCTTCGAGCGAAGCGAGGTCGGGGGTCTGGGGGGTACCCCCAGGAAAAACAAGGTTAAAAGATAGAGCGCGGAGAAAGCGGAGATCGAGCGTATCTATCAGCGCAT
>WXYE02276948.1:0-14541 GCA_011319275.2 Echinosphaeria canescens | reverse complement strand
CCCGCTGACGGTCAAGGGCGTCGTGGCCGCGGGCCCGATGCAGACCGGCACCGTCGACATCTATGTCTACGACAAGGACGGCAACCTGCTCGGCCACGCGCTCGTGAAGAGCGACAAGGGCGAGTACGAGATCGTCGTCCCCAACAAGGGCGGCTACACCGGCCCGCTGCTGCTCGTCGCGAAGGACGTCGACGGCAACAGCGCCGACAACTACATCGACGAGGCCACCGGCCGCCTGACCAACCTCGGCCTGAGCCTGGCCGCGGTCGGCGTCGCGACCAACCCGCTGGCCATCATCAACATCACGCCGATCACGCAGTTCGCGGCGATGAAGATGGGCATCGACGTCAACGCGACCGGTGCAGTGATGAAGCCGCCCGCGGACGTCGCCATGATCACGTCCGTCAACAAGGCGGTCGGCGATTTCTTCGGCGTGAAGGACATCCTCGGCAACGTCGTCACGATCAACGACGCGGACTTCCGCACCGCGGACGCCGACGCCGCCAACTACGGCATCGCGCTCGCGCGCCTGTCCGAGCTCGACGCGCAGACCGGCAGCATCGACGCGTCGCTGCGCTGGATCTCGACGATGACGACCTTCGACGGCGCGGCGTTCCAGACGACCGACGCCAACCTGAAGATCATCGCGACCGACCGCACCGTGCCGCGCATCGTCGACACCGACGCCGCCGACGCCGCGGCCGCCGTCCTGAGCCTGAAGACGATCAACCTCGCGAACGTCGACACGACGCGCGTCATCATCGCGCTGCCGGTCAACGCGATCGTCGGCGACCTGGTCAAGCTGACGCTGACCGGCGTCAACGGCTCGATCGAGGTGCAGGACTACGCCCTCACCGCAGCGGACCTGGCGAACGGCTACGCCGCGATCCCCGTCACGGCCGCGCAGGTCGCGGCCGCCGGCACCGGCAACGTCGTGCCGCACGCGATCGTTACCGACGCGAACGGCAACAACGCCTCCCCGGAGTTCGACGGCATCACCTTCTTCGCCGATGTCACCCCGCCGGTCGCGACGCTGTCGCTGCCCGCGGGCAGCGGCACCGCGGTCGCCGGCTCGTCGAGCAACGTCACCGTCGTCGCCGCCTGGGACGACATGCAGGTCGGCGACACCGTGCAGCTCAAGCTCGGCAACGGCAACCTGACGGCGGTGCACGTCGTCACGCAGGCCGACGTCGATGCCGGCCACGTCGATCTGAGCGTGCCGACCAGCGCGCTCGGCAGCGACGGCCTGAAGAACGTCACCGCGGTCGTCGGCGACGTCGGTGGCAACGTCGGCACCAGCGCGCCGCTCGCGATCACCGTCGACAGCGTCGCGCCGGCCCCGACCGTCTCGATCGCCTCCGGCCAGGATGCGGTGCTGAACGCCGGCGAGACCGGCGTCGCGCTGAAGGTCGTGTACGCGGGCCTCGCGGTCGGCGACACGCTCCAGCTCAAGCTCGCGGGCTCGAACATCGGCACGCCTCATACCGTGACGGCGGCGGAAGTCGCGGCCGGCCAGGTGACGGTCACCGTCGCACGCAGCGACCTCGGCAACGACGGCACCAAGAACGTGACGGTCGTCGCGACCGATGCCGCCGGCAACGCCGGCATCAGCGCGCCCACCACGCTGACCGTCAACGGCACGGCCGACGCGCCGAGCCTCGTGCTCGCCGCAGGCACCGACACGCACGTCGGCATCGCGCACGGCAACCTGCGCATCGTCGTCAACTACCGCAACATGGCGACGGGCGACCAGATCCAGGCACAGGTCGACGGCACCGACGTGGGCAGCCCCTACACCGTGACGCCGACCGACACGAGCGCCGGTCAGGCCACCCTGACGATCGCGAAGTCCGACCTCGGCGCCGACGGCACGAAGAGCGTCACGATCGTCACGACCGATGCCGGCGGCAACCACGGCACCAGCACGCCGATCGTGGTGACGCTGGACACCGTCGCGCCCGCGCCGACGCTGAGCGTGGCGACCGGCCATGACGTCTACCTCAACGCCAACGAGAACGGCGTGGGCGTCCACGTCGGTTACGGCGGCATGGCCGTCGGCGACACCGTGCAGATGCAGCTCGCGGGCGGCAACCTCGGCCCGGCCCACACCGTGACCGCGGTCGACCTCGCGAACGGCTACGTGCTGATGCCCATCGACAAGGCGAGCCTCGGCGCCGACGGCGTCAAGTCCGTCACCGCCGTCGTGACCGACGCCAGCGGCAACGCCGGCACCAGCACGCCGATCGCGCTGACGCTCGACACCTCCGCGCCGTCCGTCACCTTCGGCATCCAGGCCGGCCAGGACAACGTGCTCAACGCGGCCGACTCCGGCATCGACCTGCGCGTGCAGTACCCCGGCATCGCAGCCGGCGACAAGGTGCAGCTCACGGTGTCGGGCGCGAGCCTGCCGCCGGTCTACACCGTGTCCACCGCCGACGTGGCGAACGGCTACATGGACATCAGCGTGACGAAGGCGAGCCTCGGCGCCGACGGCCTGAAGAACATCGCCGCGACCGTCGTCGACGCCGCCGGCAACGCCGGCACCGCGCCGGCCGTGCTCCTCACGCTCGACACGACCGCGCCGACCCCGTCGATCGCGCTGCCGCTCGACGAGGACCGCTACCTCAATGCGTCCGAGACCACCGCCCACCTGCAGGTGAGCTACACCGGCCTCGCGGTCGGCGACACGCTGCAGGTCCGGCTCGCAGGCGTTGCCATCGGCGCGCCCTACACCGTGACCGCCGCCGACGTGGCCGCCGGCCATGCGACGGTCGCCGTCTCCAAGCTCGACCTCGGCGCCGACGGCAGCAAGGACCTGAGCGTCGTCGCGACCGACCTCGCCGGCAACGCCGGCACGAGCAGCCTGTTCCACCTGATCGTCGACAGCGTGGCCGCCGTGCCCACGCTGGCGATCGCCGCCGGCGAACGCACCGTGCTCGGCGCGGCCGACAGCGGCGTGCACCTGACCGTCAGCTACGCCGGCCTCGCCGCGGGCGACGTGATCCAGCTGCAACTCGCCGGTGGCGCGTTCGGCAGCCCCTACACCGTGACCGCCGCCGACGTGCAGGCCGGGTTCGCGACGCTCGACGTGTCCCGTTCGAGCCTCGGCACCGACGGTGCGAAGCTGGTCGCCGTCGTCGCGACCGGCGCCGCCGGCAACGCCGGTGCGAGCAACCCCGTCACGCTGACCGTCGACACCGATGCGCCGATTCCGGTGCTGTCGCTGACCGCGGGCCACGATGACAGCCTCAACGCCGCCGACACCGGCGTGTCGGTCGACGTGACCTACGCCGGCCTCGCCGTCGGCGACACCGTGCAGCTCGAGCTCGCGGGCGTCGCGATCGGCTCGCCGCACACCGTCACCGCCGCCGACGTGCAGGCCGGCCACGCGACGCTCGTCGCACTGCGTGGCGACCTCGGCGCGGACGGCATGAAGTCGCTCGTCGCCGTCGCGACCGACGTCGCCGGCAACGCCGGTTCGAGTGGCACGCTGGCCGTTGCGCTCGATACGCTGCTGCCGTCGCCGACGCTGGCCGTGAAGGCCGGCCAGGACGCGACGGTCGCCGCCAACGAATCGCAGGTGACGCTGGAACTGACGGACGCCACGCTCGTCGTCGGCGACGTGATCCGCCTCAGCCACAACGGCGCCCCCTACGCCACGCCGTACACCGTGACCGCGACCGACGTCGCGAACGGCTACGTCGACTTCGTCATTCCGAAGTCGGACCTCGGCGCGGACGGCACGAAGACCTTCACCGCGACCACCACCGACCCGGCCGGCAACAGCGGCACCAGCGCACCGGTGCACCTCACGCTCGACACCACCGCGCCCGCGCTGCTGATGTCGCTGTCGCCCGCGATCGGCCCGTTCATGAACGCGGCCTCCGGGGGCACGACGGTCACGATCACCGGGTCCGGCTTCACGTCCGGCGACGTGCTGCAGATCAAGATCAACGGCAGCGCCTACGCGTCGCCCTACACGCTGAGCTCGACCGACATCGCGAACGGCCAGGTCAGCTTCGTGTTGCCGGCCGCGGCCTTCGGCGCCGACGGCGTCAAGAGCCTGTCCGTCACCGCGACCGATGCCGCGGGCAACGCGGCGACGACCGCGCCGGTCCACTTCACGCTCGACACGACGGTGCCGACGCCGGTGCTCGGCATCGCGCCGGGGCTGGACGCGATTCTCAACGCGTCCGAGAACGGCGTCGCATTGCAGGTGGGCTACGCCGGCCTCGCGGCGGGCGACGTGGTCCAGCTCAAGCTCGCCGGCGTCACGCTCGGCACGCCCTACACCGTGACCGCCGCCGATGTGGCGGCAGGCCACGCCACCGTCTACGTCAACAAGGTCGACCTCGGCGGCGACGGCCTGAAGTCGCTCGTCGCGACGGCGACCGACCTCGCCGGCAACACCGGCACGACCGGCACCCTCTCGCTGACGCTCGACAGCGTCGCCGCAGTGCCGACGCTGACGCTGCACAGCGGACACGACGCGACCGTCGGTGCGAACGAAGCGAACGTCGTGCTCGACGTCGGCTTCTCCGGCATGGCCGCCGGCAACACGATCCAGCTGCAACTCGACGGCAACGCGTTCGACAGCCTCTACACCGTGACCGCCGCCGACGTGCAGGCCGGCCACGCGAGCTTCGACGTCTCGCGCGCCAGCCTGGGCGCCGACGGCACGAAGACGTTGACGGCCGTCGCCACCGGCACCGCCGGCAACGCCGGCTCGAGCGCCCCGCTCGTGCTGACGGTCGACACGACGCCGCCGGCGCCCGTGCTCGCGCTGTCGGTCGGCGAAGACGGCCTGCTGAGCGCCAACGACGCGCTCGTCAGCCTCGACGCCAGCTACCCCGGCCTCGCCGCGGGCGACGTGATCCAGATGACGCTGGGCGGTGTCGCCATCGGCACCCCCTACACCGTGACCGCCGCCGACGTGCAGGCCGGCCACGCGAGCGTGCAGGTGCTGCGCGGCGACCTCGGCCTCGACGGACTGAAGCCGCTGGTCGCCTCGGTCACCGACGTCGCCGGCAACACCGGCACGAGCGCGATCCTCTCGGTGACGGTCGACACGCTCGCGCCGTCGCCGACGCTGTCGGTGCTGGGCGGCCACGCGGCCGTCGTGAACGCCAGCCAGAACGGCATCGACCTGGCCGTGGCCTACCCGGGCCTCGCGGTCGGCGACAAGCTGCAGCTTCAGATCGGCGGCAGCAACATCGGCAGCACGTACACCGTGACCGCGGCCGATGTCGCCAACGGCAGCGTGACGATGAACGTCGCGACGTCCAGCCTCGGCGCGGACGGCACGTCCGGCATCCGCGTGGTCGCCGCCGACGCGGCCGGCAACACGGCGACCTCGCCGGTGCTGTCGGTGCTGCTCGACACCGTCGCTCCGACGCTGCAGTTCTCGAACCTCACCGGCGCACTGATGACCGCGGCCGGCACCGGCCTGCTCGGCCTCGGCAAGGCCGGCGTCTCGCTCGTCGATGCCGCGTCGAGCATCACCGACGGCGGCACCGCGGCGATCGGCAGGGTCGCGCTCGCGCTGTCGGGCTTCACCGATGGCGCCGACGAGACGTTGACGATCGGCGGCACGACGCTGCATGCCGACGGCAGCGCCGTCCCCGCGACGCTGACGGCGGCCAACGGCACCGTCTGGACCGTCGCCTACACCGGCGGCCAGTACGTCTTCACGCCGGTCGGCGGCACCGCCGGCGCGGCCGATGTCGCCTCGCTGATGCAGACCTCGTACAACGACGCCGCGTCGACCCTCACGAACGGCCAGCGCATCGCGAGCTACACGCTCACCGACGTGCACGGCAACGTCGGCAACACCGTCACGTCGAGCGTGCTCGTCTCGACCACGCCGCCGAACCTCGCGCCGGCCCTCGTCACGCTGAGCGCCGACACCGGCACGCTCGGCGATTTCGTCACGACGACCGCCTCGCAGACGTTGACCGGCAGCTACACCGGCACCGTCAATGTCGGCGACAGGATCCAGGTCTCGCTCGACAACCAGAACTGGGTCGACGCGACGATCACCGGCTCGAACTCGTGGGTCGCCAACGGCGTGACGCTGCAGTCCGGCGACCACACGCTGTACGTGCGCGCGATCGACTCGATCGGCAACGCGACGACACCGGTCACGCAGAACTACACGCTCGAATCCGCGCTGCTGTCGACAACCGCCGCGATCACGCAGGCGCTGGACACGTTCAACCTGGGCGGCTCGGTCCTGGGCGCGCTCCTGAGCGGCCAGAGCACCGACGACGTGACGCCTCAACTGAGCGGCACGATCAGCACCGGTCTCGCGAGCGGTCAGGTCGTCGCGGTGTACGACAACGGCGTGCGCCTCGGCGAAGCCACCGTCAGCGGCACGAGCTGGACATACACCCCGAGCGGCACGCTGCCGTCCGGCCACAACACCTTCACCGTCAAGGTCGAACATCCGGCGAGCGGCGCGCAAGGCAACGCGTCGAACTCGTTCGTCATCAACGAGCAGTCGATCAGCCTGTCCGCGCTCGATGACATCGGCGCCACGCAAGGCGGGCTCGTGAACAACGCCGCCACCGACGACAACCTGCCGCACCTGAGCGGTACGCTCGGCAACCCGCTGCTCGGCGGCGGCGAGGTCGTCGCGATCTACGACGGCGGGACCAAGGTCGGCAACGCGACCGTCAACGGCAACAGCTGGAGCTTCGACTTCGCGACGCCGCTGCCCGACGGTGCGCATGAGCTGCGCGCGGTGGTGCAGGACGCCAATGCGACCACGCTGTCGCTCGGCCAGGTCATCAGCGTGCCGCTGACGATCAACATCGACACCTCGAACGCGGCCCCGACGCAGAGTGCGACCATCACCGGCGCGACCGACGACGTCACGACGCTCGGCTCGACCAGCGGCGCCATCACGAACGGCAGCAGCACCGACGACCACACGCCGACGCTCGCCGGCACGATCAGCGGCCCGCTGCTGACCGGCCAGGTCGTCGCGATCTACGACACCAGCAACGGCGTGACGACCAGGCTCGGCGTCGCGACGACGACGAACACCGCGTGGACCTATACCGCGCCGGCACTGGCAGACGGCACGCACAGCCTCGTCGCAGTCGTCGAGAACGCGGCCAACGGTTCGCAGGGCACCGCCTCGCAGCCCTTCGTCGTCAACGAACAGTCGATCACGCTCGACAGCGTCGAGGACAACGTGGGCGTGCAGGTCGGCAACCTCGTCAACCTCGCGCTGACCGACGACGCGACGCCCACGATGCGCGGCAAGGTCGGCAACGGCGTGCTCGGCAGCGGCGAAGTCATCGCCGTCTACGACGGCAGCACCAAGATCGGCGAGGCGACGGTCAGCGGCAACGACTGGTCGTTCACGCCGACGTCCCCGCTGCCGGACGGCCCGCACAACCTCTACGTCGCCGTGCAGTCGGCCGCGGGCAATTCGAGCACCGGCCTCGTGGTCAGCAACCACGTGAACGTCACCGTGCTGACGCTGGCGAGCCCGCCGGCGCAGACCGTCACGATCACGGGCGCGACCGAAGCGAACGGCGCGAACGGCTCGGCCACCGGCGTCTTCGCGAGCGGCACCAGCACCGACGGCACGACGCCGACGCTGTCGGGCACGATGAACGGCACGTTGAACCTCGGCGAGACCCTCGCCGTCTACGACGGCTCGACCTTCCTCGGCTACGCGACCGTCAACGGCACGAACTGGACGTACACGACGCCGACGCTCGCCATCGGCAGCCACAGCCTGACGGCGCGCGTCGAGAACCTCGTCTCCGGCGCGGTCGGCACGATGTCCGGCGCCTTCGTCGCGATCGAGCAGAGCTTCGCCGCCACCGGCCTGCTCGACGACGTCGGCAACACGCAAGGCCAGATCGCGAACGGCGGCGTCACCGACGACGCGCGTCCCACCTACAGCGGCACGCTCGGTGTCGCGCTGGGCGCGGGCGAAGTGGTCGCCGTGTACGACGGCAGCACCAAGCTCGGCAACGCGACGGTCACCGGCAACACGTGGTCGTTCACCCCGGCGACGGCGCTGACCGACGGCACGCACACGCTGCACGCCTTCGTGCAGGACGGCACGACCGGCACCGCCACCAACGGCCGCATCGGCACCGACAGCACGACCTTCACCGTCAACACCAGCCAGCTCGCCCCGACGCAGACCGCGACGATCGACTCGGTCACCGAGGCGACGACGACCAACGGCTCGGCCTCCGGCGCGTTCGCCAGTGGCACCAGCACGGACGGCCGCACGCCGACGATCAACGGCACGCTGAGCGCGCCGCTGGCCTCGGGCCAGGGCCTCGCGGTCTACGACGGCGCGACCCGGCTCGGTTACGCGACCGTCACCGGCACCAGCTTCACGTACACGACGCCGACGCTCGCGATCGGTGCACACGACCTCACCGTGGTCGCGGAGAACCAGGCGTCCGGTGCGCAGGGCACGCCCTCGGCCACCTTCCAGGTCATCGAGCAGTCCATCACCGTCAACGACCTGCTGGGCATCCTCGGCGCCGTGCAGGTCGCCATCGGCGGCATCCTCAACATCGTCGTCGGGACCACGCCCAACATCAACGGCTCGATCGGCGCGCCGCTGGGCACGAACGAGGTCGTCGCGATCTACGACGGCGCGACCAAGCTCGGCAACGCGACGGTGAACGGCACCGTGTGGGGCTTCACGCCGGCCAGCCCGCTGGCCACCGGGTTCCACAACATCACCGCGATGGTCCAGGACGCGAGCACGGTCAACGCCGCGGCGGGCCGCGTCGTCGCCCCCGGCAGCGCGCTGACGGTCAACGTCAGCCTGCTCGTGCCCACCGAGACGGTGACGATCGACTGGGCGATCGAGAGCAACGCGGCCAACGGTTCGCAGGTCGGCGCGTTCGCAAGCGGCACCAGCACCGACGGCACGACGCCGTCCATCGGCGGCAGCATCAGCAGCGTGCTGTCGGGCGCCCAGGTCGTCGCGGTCTACGACGGCACGACCAAGCTCGGCAACGCGACGGTCGTCGGCCAGAGCTGGAGCTTCACGACCCCGGCGCTCGCGGCCGGCACGCACAACCTGACGGCCCAGGTCGAGAACCCGACCACCGGCAGCCACGGCAATGCGTCCAACACCTTCCAGGTGCTCGAGCAGACGATCAGCGGCATCACCGTCCAAGACGACGTCGGCACCATCACCGGCAACGTCGCGCTGCACGGCGTGACCGACGACAAGCGCCCGACGATCAGCGGCACGCTCGGCGTGAACCAGCTCGGCCTGCTCGAGACGGTCGCGATCTGGGACCGCGTCAACGGGGTGGACTACAAGCTCGGCGAAGCCCCGGTCGTCAACGGCGCGTGGAGCTTCACGCCGTCGATCCTGACACCGCTCGCCGACGGCGTTCACAGCTTCACCGCGGTGATCCAGCCGACGCTGTCGCTGACGCCGGCCGGCCGCGTGGTCAGCCCGTCGTACGACATCACCATCGACAGCAGCAGCACGCCGCTGCAGCTCGTCAGCATCAACAGCGTGACCGACGCGACGTCGGGCGGCGGCTCGAAGACGGGCCTGATCGCCGCCGGCGGCACGCTCGACGACACGCTGCCGACCCTCGGCGGCTACCTGTCGTCGACCGTCAGCGGCGCGCAGCAGGTCGCGGTCTACGACACGACGAGCGCGGGCAAGAGCCTCGTCGGCTACGCGGCGATCGACCCCGCCAACGCGCTGCACTGGACCTTCGTGCCGACGACGCCACTCGCGGCCGGCACGCACACGTTCACGGCGCGTGTCGAGAACACCGCGAGCGGATCGCAAGGCATCGAGTCGGGCATCTACACGGTCACCGAGCGGCCGATCACCCTGACGGTGATGGACAACGCCGGCGCGCTGCAAGGCGACGTGCTGAGCTTCGGTTCGGGCACGCACACGACCGATGACACCTCGCTCGTGTTGACCGGGACCACGGGCACGGCGCTCGGCATCGTCGGCGGCCTGCTCGAGCAGGTCCGCGTCTACGACAACGGCACCTACCTCGGCAACGCCGCGATCAGCGGCACCGACTGGAGCTACAACCTCAACGGCCTCGCCAACGGCAGCACGCACAACATCAGCGTCAAGATCACCGACTTCCTCGGCGTCGGCTACCAGGTCGCGGCAGGCGGCACGTTCAGCGTGGCGACCAACGAGCTGGCCTCGTCGGCGAGCAGCGATTCGAGCTACACGGGCAGCGCGCTGACCAAGCTCGCGGTGGGCGCCAGCGCGCTCGACCTGACCAAGGTGAGCGGCGCGGCGCAGCCGGAGATCGACGTGGTCACGGTGGCCGGCGGCAGCGTCAAGCTTGCGCTGGCCGACGTGCTCCAAGGCGGTACCAATCTGTTCAACACGGGCTCGGGCTGGGCCGGCGTCAACGGCACCGGCAAGCACCAGATGGTCGTCGAGGGCACGGGCGCGGGCGCGCCATCCGTCAACGTGGCCGACGGCACCTGGGCCTCGGCCGGCACGACCACGCACGGTGGCCACACCTACACGGTCTACGAGGACGCCACCCACCTGGCCCAGCTGCTGATCGACACGCAGCTGACGCGCAGCGGCACGGTCGGCGGCTGACCCCGGGACGAGGCGAACGACGATGATCAAGCAGGTCCCCGTCGCACATCTGCGTCCCGGCATGCACCTGCACCGGCTCGACGCGCGCTGGACGGAACACCCGTTCTGGCGCCAGTCGTTCCGGTTGGATGCCGAGGACGTCGCGAAGCTCGTCGGCTCGGGCATTCCGTATGCCTGGATCGACACCGGGAAGGGCCTGGACGTCGCGCGCGAGGAGATCGAGCCGGACCGGTACTTCGTGGAGCGCCCGCAAGATCAGCCGGTGCCGCCCATCGGCGGCGACGACGACACGCCCGACGTCGACACGGTCGCGGCGGAGCGCGTGTGCAGCCAGGCCACGGCCGCGTTGCGCACCGTGTTCGCCGACATCCGCCTGGGCCGTGCGCTCGACTCGTCGCGCTGCGTCGCGATCGTGGAGGACATCGTCCGCCACGTCATCGGCGACCCGGCGGCGATGCTGCTCGTCGCTCGCCTGAAGCGGCACGACGACTACAGCCACATGCACTCGGTGGCCGTCTGCGCGCTGATGGTCGCCCTCGCGCGACAGCTCGGGCTCGACCATGCGCAGATGTGCGAGGCGGGTCTGGCCGGGCTGCTGCACGACGTCGGCAAGCTGACGGTGCCGGCCGCGATCATCGACAAGCCCGGCGCGCTGACGCCGCGCGAATACGCGCAGGTCAAGACCCACGTGCAGCGCGGCCATGCGCTGCTGGTCGAGGCCGGCACGCGCAGCCGGATGGTCCTCGACGTCTGCCTGCACCACCACGAGCGCATGGATGGCAGCGGTTACCCGCACGGCCTGGACGGCAAGCATCTGACGGTCCACGCGAAAATGGCGGCCGTCTGCGACGTCTACGACGCGCTGACTTCGCGCCGTCCGCACCGTGGCCGCGTGGAGCCGGGCGCCGCACTGCGCCAGATGGCCTCGCAGACGGGGCAGTTCGATCCGATGGTGCTGCAGACCTTCGTGCGCACGGTGGGCATCTATCCGGTCGGCTCGCTGGTCCGGCTGCGTTCGCACCAGCTCGCGATCGTCGTCGCGCAGGACGCCGACGACCTGCTGAAGCCGCGCGTGAAGGCCTTCTTCTCGGTGGTCGAGGGCCGTCCGATCGAGTCGACCTACCTGACGCTCGCCGGCGGCAGCGACGGGATCGTCAACCTGGAGACGCCCGAATCGCTCGGGCCGGAAGTGATGCGCTGGGCCGGTTCGGCCGGTCACGCGCTGCGCGCTGCCTGAAAGTCCGTGCGGCGTCACCCCCTACGATGCGCTGTAGGGGTTTCACGCTTCTCCGGACGGTCGTGCCGTAGAAGAATGGCACTCCTCGGAGCGCACCGGAGCGCTCTGCCAGGACAGGCAAATCGCGCGTGACCGACCCCAGGCGTAGACCCGCTCCGCAAGACCCTCCCCCGCCGCGCGAGCGCTGCGACGAGGACGACGTGCGCGAGCTCCAGGACGCCCTCGCGCAAGCCCGCGACTTTGCGGCCGACCTGGACCGCGGCATCGAGGCCGAACGCCGCCGCCTGGCCCGCGAACTGCACGACCAGTTCGGCCAGATCGCCACCGCCATCCGGATGACCGTGCTCGGCCTGCGCAAGACGCATCCGTCGGCCGGGCCGGCCATCGACGAGGTCGTGCAGCTGGTCGACGAGGCGATCGGCATGTCGCGCCGGGTGTCGCACGCGCTGCGCCCGCCGCTGCTCGACGACCTCGGCCTCGCCGCCGCGATCGAGCACTTCACCGCGGGCATCGAGCGCCAGAGCGGGCTGAAGGTGCAGTGCGACGTCTGCGACGACACCACCCTCACGCCGGCCCAGGCCAACCAGCTCTTCCGCATCCTCCAGGAAGCCGTGACCCACGTGCTGCGCCATGCGCGCGCCACCGAATTGCGCATCGAAGGCGTGGCGGACGAGGGTGTCTACGGCCTGCACATCAGCGACAACGGGGTCGGGCCCGACGCCGTCGTGCGACCCGAAACGTCGGGCGTGCGCAACATGCGCGCGCGTGCACAAATGATCGGTGCCGTGCTCCAATTCGGACCGGGCCCGGCTCACGGAACCCGCGTGAGCGTCGCGGTGCCGCTTCCGCCCCAGGAGTAAGGCGCATGAGACTTCTGATCATCGACGACCACCCGTTGCTGCGGCTCGGCGTCTGCCAGTTGCTGCAGCGACAGTGGCCGGACGCCATGCTGGACGAAGCCTCGACGCTCGAGGAAGGCGTCGCCAAGTACAACGCCTTCAAGCCCGACGTCATCATCCTCGACCTGTCGCTGCCCGACGCCTCCGGCACCGAGAGCGCGTCGCGCATGCTGCGTGTGGCGAAGGGAACGCCGATCCTCGTGCTGAGCCTGAACGCCGAGTCGACCTACGCGTCGCGGCTCCTGCAGATGGGCGTGTCGGGCTACCTGCCCAAGGACCGCGCGAGCGAGGAGCTCATCACCGCGGTCGAGCGCCTGCGCGAAGGCCGTCGATACGTCACCGCCGAGATGGCCGACCGTCTGCTCGGCCTGCTCGAGGGCAAGTCGCCCACGGCCCTGCCCCACGAGCTGCTCGCGGCACAGGAACATCGCGTGATGCTGCTGATCGCGAGCGGCAAGAGCCCGTCCGAGATCGCCGAGATCATGCATCTCTCGGTCAAGACCGTCGGCACGTACCGCGCGCGCATCCTCGAGAAGACGGGCTGGAAGAACAACACCGAGCTGACGAAGTACTGCGTGCAGCACGGATTGACCGATCCGCACTGACCTCGACCGAGGGCTTGTGTTCGAGGTTCAACGATGAACCACAGAGAACACAGAGGGCACAGAGAAAAGAGGAACTTGATTTCCTGTGTGTTCTCCGTGCCCTCTGTGCCCCGCGGCGTGTGAACACGAACGACCCGCCCGAGGCGCGCCTGTAGGCACATTGCCTACGCCCCCTTGAGTCGACCCACGACCGGCAGTTCGTCCGCCCGCGACTGTCGCGACATGTTCGCGGTCCCTACAGTGACAACTCGCAGCAGGGCCGCCATGAACATCATCCTCGTCGAAGACTCGCCAGCCATTCGTCGCCTGCTCGTGCGGCACCTGACGGCGATTCCCGGCGCGCACGTGATCGGCGAAGCCTCCGGCGAAGCGCAGGCGATCGAGCTGATCCGCCGCGAGCGCGCCGACCTCGTCCTGCTCGACCTGTCGCTGTCGCCCGGCAACGGCATGAATGTGCTGCGCCAGCTGCGCGCCGACGGCAAGCGCTGCAAGGTGCTCGTGCTGACGCACCAGCCGCTCGAGGCGTACCGCCTGCAGTGCGAGGCGCTCGGCGCCGACGGCTTCCACGACAAGAGCACCGACATCGACGTCATCGTCGCGTACGTCGAGCGCTGGATTGCCCAGAACGAGCCGCCCGCGACCATCGCGCCGGCGGTGCCCGCCCCCACCGGCCCGATGGGCCTGATCGACCCGATCACCTCGCTGCCGACGCGCGCCGCGCTGCTCGAACGACTGCACCAGGCGACGCGCATCGCGCAGCGCGACGGCCATGCACTCGGCGTGTACGTCGTCGCGCTCGAAGGGTTGGACGACCTGCGCCGCAGCTTCGGCGCGCAACGCGCCGACGACATGCTGGCGCAAGCCTCCGGCCGGCTCGGCAGCGCGTTCGCGCGCGGCGACATCGTCGGACGCCTCGGCGAAGACGGCTTCTCCGTCGTCGTCACGCGCCTGGACTCCGACCCCGCGGGCGCGCGCGTCGCCGACCAGATCGTGCACCTGATGGAGCCGGCCTTCATGGTGGGCGCACGCAGCGTCAAGATCCCGTGCGGCGTCGGCATGGCGATGTACCCGCAGCACGGCCTGTCGGCCCAGGGCCTGCTGAGCCTGGCCGATCACCGCGCCCGCCAGGCCGGTGCCGCGCGGAGCAGTTCGTACGCGCCGGCCGCGCAGCCCGCGACGCGCCACGACCCGCTGCTGCCCAGCCTG
>WXYE02276947.1:0-30874 GCA_011319275.2 Echinosphaeria canescens | reverse complement strand
AGAATAATCGGGTTTCATAAATGAGCGTATACGGACCCTCAGATTTACATCTTTATTTTATGAAGAGAACGAAGAGCCCGGCAGGAGCCGCGAGATAGCTCTCTTAGCTAGCTTTTTGGCTGGTAGAGGGCCGCTCGCCGGCGGTCTCTGGGCCAAAGAAGCGAGGCGTAGGCTCCCATGGGCTAGTCGGAAGCAAAAGGGAATGGTTGTCTGGCAAGACTATCCAAGGCTAGTAAAGCTCGTAAGTCTAGCCAAGTCTATCAAAGCTAGCAAAACTAGCGAAGGCTTATGAAGCTAGCCAGACTAGTGGCTGTTTGGTTAGTCAAGCTGCCAAGGTTGGCAAGACTGGCTGGCTAGTGTAGGTACCTTCCTGGTTCGTCCCGTAAATAAGACGTGGTACCCAGCAAGAGCCGCGAGATGGCGCTCTTGACTGGCTTTTTGGCTGACAAAGGGCCGTTCGCCGGCGGTCCAGAGGCTGCCAGAGAAGCGATGCGTAGGCTGTTGTAGGGTGGAAGGCTCGGGGCTGGTCGCCTGGCGAAACTGGCCAAAACTGGCAAGGCTCGCCAGGCTGGTTATTGGTTGCCTAGTTGAATTGGCTAGGCTGGTTGTGTGCCTTTCTCTTTACTGTCTCTTCCCGCGGAGGAGACGCGGTGTCCGGTAGGGGAGGCTGAATTCCTCTTTTGGCTGTCTTTCTGGCTGGCGAGGGGCAGTCTGACGGCTGTCTCGGGGCCAAGAAGACGAGGCGAAGGCTCCTCTAGGCTGGTTGGAAGGTATGGTGGGGGGGGAGGCGTGTGTTGGTTGTCTGACCAGCGAGGGTTAGCAAGGCTGGCCAGACTGATTGTTTTCGTTGCCTTCCCGATGTTACTGCCCGGCAAGAGCCGTGCGATGGCTTTTTTGGCTGGCTGGCATTTTCGCTGGCAGAAGACCGCGCGCGGGGAGATGGACTCTTGAGGGCTGGCTGGTTGGAAGGCTGGTCTGGTTGACTGGCTTGGAAGACTAGCCAAGCTGGTTTTTTGTTGCCTTCCTGTCTCGTCCCACGGAGAGGATGGCAAGAGCCATGCGATGGCTTCCTTGGCTGGCATTTTCGCTGGAAGAAGACTGCGCGACGGCATTTTCTTGGAGGTTCCAAGGCTTGCGCACTAGATTCCGAAGACTGGTTTTCCTCGCAGGGCGTCGTTCCCTAAATCGGGGGATGGTTACCCGCGAAAACAGGATTTTGAGTGCGAAAACTCGCACGTTGGTGGGATTGGCGCCCATTTGAAGGGACGCGTCTCCCGGAAAAAGAAAGAAAAGGTAGTAAAGAAGAACAAATAAGGGGTTTCCCTTACAAAATATTTTTTTTGTGGCTCCCAACCGATCGCTTAGAGACAGGCCCTATTAGGGAACGGTTCTCTACTCACCAAGCAGTAGATCTTTGGAGTCGTTGTTGTATTCGGCAACCATTCTGTGCGTCTGACTATGGGTAGGAAAGCCTCAAGGGGTAGAAGCCAGCGAATGCGCTTCTTGGAAATAAGCAAACGCGCTCGTCTGTTCCTTTCTTCTTCTTTTTATTTCAACAACCACAAGCCGTTTTCAAATCCTTTTGACATTCGAGATCTCCAGAAAGCCTTCTATCAGAATCTCGGTTTTGTTTATTCCTTCTCCATCGTTGTTGATATTCTAAACATTGATTATGGTTGTTGGAGAGCATACGCTTATTTCCAAACAGTGCATTCGCTTGCTTCCACCCCCAACCCATAAATGCTTTCCACCTGCTACAATTACTTCCCATTCCATACCACTACTCGCCACAACTCAATCAAGTCTCAATATAGCGCCAATCACAAAATAAACATACAGATCCTAAGATTCGTCCACACCTATCGAGCGAAGCGAGGCCGGGGGTCTGGGGGGAACCCCCAGGAAAGAAAAAGCTCGACCTTTCAACTTTCTTTTTCCTGGGGGTTCCCCCCAGACCCCCGACCTCGCTTCGCTCGAAAAATACTATAATAGTATAATGAAGGAGATCTTTCTGTGTCATCATCATCATGAAAAAGTAAGTATAATAGATGACGGTATAGCACCCCCCCTCACCCCCCCTCATAACCCGAGGAAGTGGAAAGGCCCGAGCCAGATGGGTGCGCCAGAAGAGGTGGCATACTGAACTTGCCTTCACTCGAGGCGAGCACAGGAGGACAAAAAAACAGTCAAAAAGGAGAAACGAGGCAGACGGAAGAGCAAGTTTTGTCAACTCCATAGCAACGGCACCGGACGTATCCAGAGGGAGCCGAGTGACTATCCTCACTATCCATATTCAGGCGGGATCAGGCAATAAGTAGTAGAAGAGGCAGTACAATAACGTCGCGTGGGAAGAGGGTCTTGCGGCGGCAGAAAGTCTCGCGGTAGCAGAGACGCCTGGGCGCAGGCCGCTCCATTGCCAAATACATATATAAATACTAGCTCGATGTCGGGAGACGTGGCTGTTGGAAGAACTGTACAGAGTGCGCAGTTGGGGGGCAAGTGATGGATGGATTTGACACCTATTTTAATACCTTTAAATTGTAATAATTTAATTTGCCTTTTTTTCTGTTTTTTTTCCGTACCTAGAGAGCTTGGTTCCAGCTCCTAGTCAAAATACAAAATCCAACGACACCGTCTAGCCAAGTCTAATCAAAGCTCATCTATCTATATATCTAGAATGGCGCCGTTGAGTTAGCGTTCCACGCCGTCGACAAATCCTTCACCTTGCCAGCCATGAGTCACGCCTAGCTACAAAACCGTGTCCTCTGAAGTCGATGGACCACACATGAAGTTCGGATGAGCGGGCAGCGGCTGGAAATCTACTTCTTAGAACACAGGCGAAGGACTCGTCTTTTCCTTTATTCTTCCCTCTTCTCAATAACCACCAGCCCTTTTGACTTAATTTTTCGATATTCGGGATCCCCAGTAAGCCCTCTATCAGAATTTTGGTATTTTCTTCCTCCTCGATATCATTGATATCACAAAATAGATTCTGGTCGTTGGGGTGCCTTTGCTTATTTTCAAAAAGCGCATTCGCTTGCTCCATCCCCCGCGGGATAGATGGCTGAAAGCGGTGGATATCAAATGCCAAGACGACAGGATGGGCGACGACATTAATGTATAAAAGCTTGTACAATTGAGCCCCACCAAGGGCGCCAATCAAACCAACATGGGATTTATCCTGTTAAAAGTCTCGTTTTCCACGGGTCACCATCCCTCTCTTCAAGGAACTACGTCCTACAAGAAAACCAGCTTCTGGCGACCATGTTCGGAACCTCCACAACTGGCACATGCCTTGCAGAGCCCACGCGCAGCCTGATATAGCCAGTCTCTTGACGCCGATTTTGTCTTGTGTTTTGAAGAGAGACAGAGCTCGGTGCCTCAAAAGTCAAATCTATCTATCTAATCAAAAGGTGCGTCCGGCCCCTACAGACCCGTGACTATTCGAGCTAATCTACGTATATCATGAATGGCGCGGTCGTAGATCGTCAACTCACGCCGCCGACAAATCCTTACCTAGCTACATGAGCAATTCTATGAACCAGCCAGCCGGCCATGAGTCACTCGACCGATAAACCAAGTCTTCCGCAACTCTGGACGCCTACTCGCCTCCGCCCAGCCCCCGGGCGCCGATCATCCCGCTTCCTTGGCATAGAGGCTGCCGTCGTCGTCGCGCGGTCTTGTGCCTGCGAAAATGCCAGCCAAGGAAGCCATCGCGATGCTCTTGCCGGGCACCACGTCCTCTCCGTAGGACGAGACGAAGGCAACGAGAAAACGAGCCCAGCCAGTCTGGTCAGTCTGCTGGTCTTGCCAACCTTGGCAATCTAGCTAGGCAGACAACCAACACCCCCCTTGCCCCCCCCATGAAGCCTTCTAACTAACCCAGAGGAGCCTTCAAAGGCATCGCCTTTCTGGCCCAGAGACAGCCATCAGACTGTTTTTAGCTAGCAATGCAGCCAAAGGGGAATTCAGCGGGAAGAGACAGAAAGGCACCCAACCAGCCTGGACAATTCAGCCAGGCAACCAAGTAACCAGCCTGGCCAGCCTTGGCAATTTTGGCCAGTCTTGCTGGGCGACTAGCCCCTCATCTTCCAACAAACCCACACTAGTATATGCTCACTCCTGTGGCACAGAAACCGCCGGCGAACGGCCCTCTGTCTGCCAAAAGTCTACTAAGTGAGCAATCTCGATACCACATCTCCATTGCGGGACAAGCCAGGAGGGCAACCAACAACCAGCCAGTCTTGCCAATCTCGACCGCGTGGCTAACCAAACAACCACTCTCGCTCTGGTCAGTCCTGCCAGAGAACCAGCCCCCTCGACATCCGAACAGCCTCCAAGAGCCCACGCCGTGCTTATTTGGCCCTGAGACTGCAGGCGCACGGCCCTCTGTCAGCCAAAAAGCCAGCCAACCGAGCTATGTCGCGGTTCCTGCGGGCACCACGTATTCTTTGCGGGACGAACAGGAAGGCCAACAACTCGGAGACCACCAGCCCACCATCAATGGCATAGTCTTGCCGCCTTCCTAGCGCAAGACCAACACACGCCAATCGCAAGCACTACCTCATGCCTTCGTTGTACGTCCATTTGCTAACCACGTACGCCTCTCGCCTCTCGACCGGTCTGGTGCCAACAATCAGGATCGAACTGAGGGCACCAACACTAACCATTCGACTGCGAGCGGTGGCGCCGTCAAACACCACTGTTGAACGTCTTGTCAACTTGCGTCTAATCGCCAATTTGAACGCCTTGTCAACGTGCGCTAAACTCGCCAATTTGAGCAGTCTACTACTCGCCAGTCCCCTACGCCCTTTCCCGGCGTCAGCCCTCTTTCCCTTCCTTAGCTACTTGAACCTTTTATTTTGTGAGTACTTGATCGCTGAGGGCGGGCATTGCGTCTCCTTCGTGGGCACTTTGCTGGCTTGCGCTGCGTGCTGCGTTGCGGTCATTTCTGCGATAACGAGGATGCCCAATACCAGGAGACGACCACACGCGCGTGGCTTCCATCGTAACCATGTCCTACTTTTTTGCAAAGTAAATATATATAATGTTATTGCTATAATACCTTCGAGCGAAGCGAGGCCGGGGGTCTGGGGGGAACCCCCAGAAAAAGAACTGCTCTCTCTTTTTTTTCCTGGAGGTTCCCCCCAGACCCCCGAGCTCGCTTCGCTCGAAGTTCAAAGGTAGAGGTTTATTTTTCCTAGCGCTTCACAGCTGATCCAGCCCGAAAATCAGGCGCCATGAAGCCACCTCCGGGCGACAGGGCGCCCCTATGGCGTACCAGTCTTGCCCAGCGAACTGGCCACACAAGGCCATGGCGTTGTTCATGGTTGACCGTGGCGCTGCTGCTGGCGCGGCTCTTGCTGCTGGCAAACTTCTTTCATCTACCAACGATCAGGTCCGAGTACGAGCAAAAGGTCGCAAGTGCCAAGTGCGTACCAATGGGGGCAATCATTGTTGCCGCAATAGCGCTCAGATTGGTATCCGAGGTGTTGTTTGCATAGAGGCAACTTAGGGCTCGCGTAAAGAGATGGAGAGAATACAATGACAAAAAGCTGAAATTCACTTGTGCGGCCTGAAAAGTCTACCTCCAATAGGGCACAAAAATGTATTTTTGCAGTTTGACCGACGCGTCCTCCCTCGCAAATGGCCGTAATCCCACGAAAATGCAATTGTTCGCACCAAAAAAAAAACACCAGCCTCCACGACTGGCATACGCCTTGCAGAGCACACGCACGCACCGCTTCAGGCAACTTCGCAACGCCCACAACGCGCCTACCAGCCTCCCGACCAACCCACAAGAGCCCATGCCTCGTTTCTTTGGCCCAGAGACTGCTGCCGTATGGTCGTCTGCCGGAAAAAAGCCAGCTATAAAAGCAATCTCGTGGCTTTTGCTGAGCACTACGTCCTCTTATCGAGACAAAAAGGCAGTTTATCTCGAGCATGTAAGAGAGCCATGTCGAAGTTGGCTCCCTTTCTGTGATGTGTTGAGGGCTCAAGTGCCAACCAGACTAAACATGCAGACCCCCGGCCTCGCTTCGCTCGAAGGTGTAGTAGGCTAGTGCTGCCAACCTTGGCAATCCAGCCAGTCAGACAACCAACAGCCGGCAGAGGGCCGATCGGCGGCAGTCTCCAGGCCGAAGACGCGAGGCATGGGCTCCTATGGGCTGGTTGGAAGGCTAGGGACTGGTCGCCTGGCAAAACCGGCCAGAATGGGCAAGAGTGGCCAGGCTGGTTACCGGATGCCTTCCTATCTCGTCCCGCAAAGAAGACGTGGTGCCCGGCAGGAGCCGCTGGGTTCCTCTTTTTGCTGGATTTCTAGCTGGCTGGAGACGGTCTGACGGCCGTCCCTGGGCCGGGCAGACGAGGCGAGGGCTCCTCTGGGCTGACCTCCGGGTTTGTTGGAAGGTCGAGGAGAGGGGAAGAGAGAAAAGCCGCCGGACCACATAGCGTCCATCAAGCCCACGCCGTCAAGGAGTGAGGCGGTCTGCCGACACACCCGCCAGGCGTCGCGGCTTCAGAGCCGGCAAGAGTTGGGGGCCTCCATGCGGTCGGCCTGTGAGCCGGGCAGGCAGGTGAAGAAGCATCGCGGTACCGGAAGCATGGCTATTGGCTCTTGCAGGGCAACGCGTCTGCTTTGCGGAACGAGCCAGGAAGGCAACAAACAATTAGTCTGGCCAGTTATTGCCGGCCGTGGCCAGTCTTTCCAGGCAACCAGGACCTCGCCTTTCGACTAGCCTGCAGGAGCCCACGCCTTGCTCCCTTGGCCCAGAGACTGCCGCCGCGCGTCTTCTCCCAGCAAAGTAGCTAGCCAAGGAAGCCATTTCACGGCCCCTGTCGGGCACAACGTCCTTTGTCCTCTTTGCGGGACAAGAATGGAAAGCCAGTAAAGCATCACGAGCCAACGAGGGCCTCATTCAAGTTAGTCTCCAACCCGTCCGCTCGGGACACCGAAGCCGCCAAACGCTGGTTGCCACACCAGAATCGCGGACCCCCAGCCCACCTCCAAGAGCACAGTGTACAGCCTCGGCTTCTACTAGGGCATACGTACGTTCAGCCAACTGCATTTGTCTCTCAAGACTGCGTACCGGCACAACCATTCGACTGCGAGCAACTGCGTCAACTACCACGGTTAAACACGATTTTGAACACCTTATCAACTTTGCGCTCGCCTCGCCAATTAGAACAGCCTCTTGCTTGTTTGCCAGCCTGCTGCTCACCAGTCCACCACGCTGTTCCCTTGCGCTAGCCATCTTTTGCTTCCTCGACTACTGTTACGTTTGATTTTGTGAGCATTCAACGGCCGGAGACGTGGATCTCATGAGACGGCTGGGCACACGGGAGTTCGTGCGTGTCGCCTCGCATATACTGTCCCCGAACCAGACCCCGCGTCGACCGCCACTACGAACTCCGTCGCTTTGGATGGGGAACTTCTCCATCTTCATCACAGAGTTCTGCCAGCGCGGCGCGACGCGGCAATAGGACCCCATGCTCCGCGCTCCTCATATCCGACGAGCTCGTCCCTGCTCTTCGAGTCCATCTCGTTCCTCAAGGTCACACTCGCAAGGTCAGTCCGGCTCGACGTTGGCCAAGGCCGAGCTGGGCGCCGCCATCCATTGCCAGCCGTCCTTGCCCGTTGGACGATGGGGAATGGCAAGGCAGGCATCTTCTGGGTACCCCTGCTCACGAGGTTGCCCCCGAGGGAACGCCGGCGCCCGGCCAAGGATTAGCAACGGTCACACCGACTTGGGAGATATTATAGTATCTTCGAGCGAAGCGAGGTCGGGGGTCTGGGGGGAACCCCCAGGAAAAAAAAAAAGGTCCAGAGGCAAAACGGCTTTTTTTCCTGGGGGTTCCCCCCAGACCCCCAGCCTCGCTTCGCTCGAAGATGCTGGAGCAATACTATAATCGGGGTCAGTAATTGTTCCCCCCTCTACTTGACCGGCAGGACGTGTCAAGGCAGGATGCGGCTGGTGGCGCGACGCAAGGGCACGAGCACGGCGTGTTTATTCAGCAAAGGAATATCCGGGGGGAATGACGGGAAGAGAACCGACGACGGGACCGTTGGGAGGCGCATATCCGCCGCGTTGGGAAAAGAAGGCGGGGAAAGGTGCAGCCTGAGGTGTGGTACTTCCCGAAAAGACTCACTGGTCCTTTTACCATAAAAGATAAAAGTTGGTACTCGTGCTTCGGCGGCACGGCCCGGCCCGGCTTACGAACCTCGGCAGTTGGCATCAGCTCTGATTGGCGAACGAGAAAGACGTGTGGAGAGAAAATGTGGAGCGCCAAGGGCTGTTGCCTCGCACAGCGATTGATTAATTTTGTGCGATCCTGCAAAACTGACGGCTGTGTCTAGGACAGTACATTTGGTGTTGAGGACCAACAACAGACTCGACGGGCATCTCGACTTGTGGCAGACATTGTCGCCGATGCTGGCATTCATATTGGCCTTGCCCTTTTTTCGACATGTTTCAGGCCAGGACGGTGTTATTGCTGTGGGCAAAGGGCTCGGTGGTGGGAACTGGGCTCTTGGCTAGAGAGCTTAGGGCTACATGTCGCTCGCTGTCTTGGAACCTGCGGCGTCTTGTGAGATGTGATTGGTAGGGTGCGGCGTTATATAGACGTTGGTTGTGGTGTGGCGCACGGAATATACAAGTTAGGAAAGCTTCAAATGCTCTACATTCGAGACTGACCAGTAAACGTGTGGAGCAGGTGGCGGTCGCGAGATACAAGTGAGTCGTTGCGAGAATGAGTGAAGCAAGTGGCGTCGGGAGACACGAATGAGTCGTTGCGAGAACGAGTGCCGGCGGCGGGTAAGATTTCTGATATGGCTCGATTAGCGGCAGTCTCGGAGGCCTTCCTGGCTTTTGGCTTTCTCCTATTCTCTTCCCCTGCCTCTTTTCTGCTTTATTTCCTAGTGTGTCTTGGCCGTTTGGGGCGTGGATTATGTTTTCCCTCTACAACTGTTGTACCTCTCCTCGTCTTCCACGCACATCAATCCCGAGAGAGCCCCGGAATTAGAGTCGACGCGGCACATGCAATTAGTTCTCATTCCCAGAGTGTTCGAAACAGCCGTCGCCACGATCTCCTTTCCGTTCTTGCCCGTATAACAGACAGTGACGGGTTGTTTTTCTTCATGGCTCGCTGCATAGGGCTGAGGCACAAGTTTGGAAACAACTAAAAGCCAAGTTTGATGGACTCCCCCAGCCACACGGCTCGCTTTCGCCAGCTTGAGAGGCGTAGGGCCGATGCGACGGTTGCGCCATTCGTCGGGCTCTCGCCGCTGTTGCAGCTGGTCTCGGCAGCCAAGCACGACGTCATAGTAGATCGATCGGCTGTGGCCTTGCGCGAGGAGCTAGCGGTGACGCGCATCTCTAACTTGCTCGTGGAACGCAAGACTGGCGGAAGAGGAAGAGGCAATAAAGTGGAAAGGAGAGGAGAGGGGAAGATAGAAGAAAGAAAGAGACAGAAAAGCTGAAGAAAGGGAAGAATAAGGCAGAATGGGGAAGGGGGTGGACAGAAAAGGTGGAAAAGGAGGATGAATCAAAAGGAGAGCATATAATGAGCAAAGGATGACAACTGAATCAAAAGGAGAGCATAAGACGAGCAAAGGATGACAACTCAGAGTGCGAGACACTGATGGCAGATCCGGTGGATGACTCAGCCAGCCCTCCGATTGCTACAAGTCGTACACCGCCGAGATATCACCGAAGCTGCTGCTGTCGAGCGCGAGAGCAAAAAAAGCCTGGCTCTGACCGGCCGCCACCTACGTGGACGAAGGTTTTTTTCTTTTGCCTGTTTGTGTTGCTTTCATTGTAATACCGATCAAGGTCTGGAAAGTGATTCACGCTTAATAGTACAAAATACATGTCCAGGTCCGACTTTGTAGGTTGATTTTCTTTTCCTGGGGGTACCCCCCAGACCCCCAACCTCGCTTCGCTCGAATATATACTTTTTTTGTTCTTTTTTCTTATTGTTTTTTTCCCATCCCTCCCCTTTTTTCCTGCCTTTTTTTTTTTTTTTTTTTTTTTTTTTTTTCGGGAAAACGACTTTATCTATACCGCGTTTCGCCTGCATCTACACCCCAGGCCTAATTAGGCAAGGCGGTGAGATAGGCAATATCTCTTTTTGGACTCGGTCAATTCTTTCTGCCTACTACAATTACTTCCAACCATCCAACCACATACCACAACAACGCGCACCTACGTCGTCAAGAACCCCGAAGGCGGCCCAGAGGGTCGGGTCCTTTCGCCCAGACGGCCGAAATTCGCGGCGCAATTACCAGGCAACCAGCAAAAAGGCCAGCCCTACCTCCGCCTTTACTGGCACCCCGGGCCAGAGCTAGTCTCGCAGCGGCAAAGGCGCCCAGGCATAGGCGCTCATCGCCAAATGCATAGCCAAATAATGGCTCGGCGTCGGGAGACGTGGCCGTTGGAAGAACTGCGCAGACTGCGCAGACTGGGGGGAAGATAGTAGGCAAATAGATTTTGTTGGACTGGAATTACGTAATCGGGATGAGTGGATACGCGGCGTGGAAGACGTTTGGAGGCTTCTGGCGATATCCCATAGTTGAGAGAGGTGGCATCGTCAATCAAGCAATAAACTCAGTGATTATTCAGTAGTATCACACAAGTATTCGGGACTTTGGCACATTCCCATTATTATTCTATTCTGGTAATTATCTAGACCTAAACATTTGACCCTCATTTTAACCCTTTTAATTGATAGCAATTCGCCTGTTCTTGCGTTGTCAAATAGCCTACTTACTTGCATTCAATCGCGCCTTTTTTTCTTTTTCGTAGAATCGCGTATTTGCTTGCATTCAATTGATTGATGGTTGACGATTGAACCCGCACAGCTGGGCCAGATTGTCTGCAAAAAAAAGGTCCATGTCCCGGAGTGGGGTAGCAGAATCCAGGCGCTGCAACCAATCATAATTCCAGGAAAAGTGGATAACCAATCATGATTCTAGAAAAAGTGGAGAGGTGTAGATGCAGTCAAAATGCGGGGTAGATAAGGTCCTTCTCTTTTTTGTGGGGAGGGGGTTCTTGCTTTTTTCCATTTGTTCTTGGACTCTTTCCTCCCCTCCTTTGCAGGCCGGTCAAGACCTTTGATACAGCTGCCACCTGTGATTGCAAGCCTCGCATCAACCTGCCGAGCGCCGACTACAACGAGGATGCTGCCTTGGCGTCGCTCTCCGTGGCCTGCAAATGCAAGACACAATCAAGAAGTCAAAAGATAGTCAAAATATATGTGTGTTCTTGCTCCGTAGGGGCCAGCCAGCCATGCAGTGCCTCTGCTGTTTGGACTGAAAATAAAATTAACATTAAAAAAAAGATCAAAAAGGAAAAGAAAAGAAGAAAAATAAACAAACAAAAAAGAGTAATGAAAGTATACCTTCGAGCGAAGCGAGGTTGGGGGTCTAAAGGGAACCCCCAGGAAAAGAAAGCTCAACCTTTTTTTCTTCTTTTTCCTGGGGGTTCCCCCCAGACCCCCAACCTCGCTTCGCTCGAAGATGCAACTGAAACAATATAGTCATTTAGGAACTTGTATATGAATAACTCTACTTCGAGCGAAGCGAGGCCGGGGGTCTGGGGGAACCCCCAGGAAAAGATCGCGACAGAGACTTGGCGCCGCAGCCCTCCTACGGGACCCCATGGATCAGGACCAAACAGCAGTCAGAACACTAGGTTTTTTTTTTTTTTGAAGGGAGAAAGAGCTGAGTGCCTAGCTCCTAGTCAAGAGTCAAGTCGAACACTAGCATTACTCTGCATTCTTTTCTTCCTCTTCTTTGCCATACTAGCCCGCGCCGTTCCTGGCTCGCAGTGACTCGCAGTGACTCGCAATGGCTCGACGGCGGCCGCTAGCGCATGCGTCAACACCACGTCAACACTATGTCAACACTATGTCAACACTCTAGCTTACCCCTATTCTACCTCGGCCGGCCGTCAACACTACACTTCCCCTCAACACCACGCTTCCTCGTAAGAGCCTTGCCGACGATCTATTGCTCTGCCACCAAGAGATTTCCAAGTTCTCGTGCTCACAGCAAGTCCCCGCCATGGCCCAGCCGCAGCACTGGCCGATCAACTTCAAGCACCCCGGCTACTACGAGCCCGGAAACGTGCTGCTCTCGTTCCAGCGCGTGGAGAGGTGCGAGCGTGACGGGCGCTGGGGCATCCACCACGCGACGGCGCTGCTCGCGTGCCCGTCACGGCAACGACCACGGCTGTGTTCCGGCGCTGGAAGTATCCCATCGTGCCGACCTTCCGCGACTGGACGTTCCCGTACGGCGCGTTCGCTACGCTCGGCTGGCCGAAGCCCGGCGCCACCGCCGCCGCCGCCACGTCAATCACACACAACATGCCGCGCGACCACGTGGCCGCTGGTGCGGCGCAGGTGTGCGCCGTCACGGGCTCCAAGTGGGGCGTCGCGTCGGCGCACCTGGTGTCGCTGTGCGAGATGCGCTGGTTCAAGACGCAGGCGCTCGCGCCGTTCGCGTGCGGCACCAACATCCACGCGCCCGGCAACCGGCTGGATCTGCGCATTGACCTGTACAAGGAGATGGACGAGCGCAACTTTGTGTTTGTGCCGCGGAAGAAGAAGGGCAAGGAGGGAAATACGGACACGGACACCGACAAAGAGTACGTCTTTCGGTCATTGGCCTGTGCACGCCCGCGACCGCGCAGCTGGTGGCCGAGTTCCACGGCCGCGCCATCGCGTGCCACGGCCAGGTCAGCGCCGAGTGCCTGCTTGCGCGCTTCGCCTGGGGCATCTTCGAGAAGGTCCGCATGTTCCTGCTGAGCGGTGCGCCCGGGACGGCGCGCCAGCTCGTGCGCAGCGAGAAGGGCACGCTGATGTTCGGCGAGTTCACCCAGCGCGCGCTCGAGGCCATTTACGGCAACGACGATAGCGACGACAGCGACGACAGCGACGGCGGAAGCGGCGGCGCCGCCGCATACGGCTCGGATAGGAAGGACATGGGATATCGCTGTACCGTTGCCGACTGGCTGCTGCACACGGTGCCGGTGCCGGAGACGGGCGCGTCGGAGCCCGACGGCTTCGAGGGCGATGCGCACGGCCGGCCGACGAAGCGCTAGTGCAGGGCTGAGTAAGGGGGCGGCCGACGCTGGCTGGTCTCTTTTGAGCGGGCTACGATCCTGCGCGCTTCGGTTTATTCTCTTCCAAAGTGCTGGATACTAGGATACCAGAGCAGCCGGAGCCTACCGCGTACATGAATGGTACGCTCGTTACGACTTGGTTTGAATGGGATTGTAACTATTATAGAAGACAGAAAAAATAGAGGTTTTTATATGGGCTACTTAGAAATCCAGACTCCATCTCGTCGCCATTCATGTCGTTGCGAATCTTTGATGCAACCGCCAATCACGATAAAGAGGTCCGTGCTTGTTTCTTAATCCCGATTATAATATACAATATACCTTCGAGCGAAGCGAGGCCGGTGGTCTGGGGGGAACCCCCAGGAAAAGAAAAGGCCAAAGGGGAGAGCGTTCTTTTCCTGGGGGTTCCCCCCAGACCCCCGGCCTCGCTTCGCTCGAAGGAACTGACTGTACAACATCCGCTGGGCAGAATCATTCGTGCAGGCGAGCCATCCGAAAGAGGGCGACGATTGTCGGACTAGAATTAAGTAATCAGTCAAGTGAATACGTGGCGAGAATACCTGTCGGACTGAGATTAGGTAATCAGCCGAGTGGATACGTGGCTGGGAGAATTATCTCAGCGTTTGGAAGCATTCTCGCGATATCCCATAGTTGAGATGTGGCATAATCAATCAAGCAATCAATTCACCGCGATTATTAATCGTATCACACAGGTGCTCGTGACTTTGGTAGCACATTCCCGCTCTTATTATTCTAGTCAAACAATGAGCTTCTCGAAGCAATTTACACTACTGTTACGCGCTCACGCATTGCGTACGTGCTGATTGGATAGATAGGCAGAATAAGGCGGTAAAGAGTGGTTCGAAGCTTTTTTACCACGCTTCGACGATTGCGAGCTTCGGCTCCAATCCACCACTTCTTCTACTATCCGGCTGAATTCTAATTCTACTACTAAATATACTGCAACCGCTGTTTTGCTAAGAGTATATATATGACTAACCAACCGTCTGGCCTGCAACTCCTTCCTGCTCTGTTTGCCGAGGCAAGCTCGCCGCCGGCAAGTAAGCAGTTAACTGTCACGGCACAGGGATGACGTCATCCAAAAATGACGTCATCAGGTGCACGGGCCAAAGACCTTCCATTTGAAATCCTGGTATATCTCCGAGCTTGCGAGCTCGTACTTCTACCTCTACTTGTCTTCTGCAGCAACAATTAAAATAACACACCTTAGTCAGCTACAGAGCACGCACCTATACCAGCTTATCTACACCGTCACTAACTCTGTAACATCCGCGGTCCAGTCTTGGGATGCGACTCTGCGGCAGTTGTATGCAGCCAGCACCCAGATTGTATCGGACTGGAATTAGGTAATCAGACAAGTAGATACATGGCTTGGAGAATATCTTTGCCTTTGGAAGCACTCTCGCGATATCCCAGAGTTTAGACGAGCATCGATCAATCACGCAATCAATCCACAGCGAGTATTAGCACGTTGATGTACGTAGATTGATTCACCTCGAATAGACCTAGGTCTGTGGAGGCCGGTGTCGTAGGGACGCACCACATGATTAGATAACTAGACTTTAGACTAGGAGCCAGGCATTCAGCTCTTTCCATTGAAAAAAATAAAAAAATAAAAAAATAAAAAAATCCAGACCTGAAGATTGCACCTCTGCGCAATATCGGTGCAATCAAGCCATCCTGAAGAGACCGATGGAGAGCCTCTTGGGTGACGTCTCCAAAATGGCAGTCGACTGGTAACCCATCCGCCGCCACCACATCGCCGCCATCCGCCGCCATCCGCCGCCATCTTTGTTCCTCCTGATCTCTTGGCAATACCACCCCTGCGTCATCACCCGTTGGCTCTCCCATCTCCTCCACGGCAACATCACCAACCATGTCGATGATCAGCGCGGCTTTCTAGGTAGTCTCGAAGGCCGCTTGTTGCCTCGGAAATTAACAATTCTCCTTCCAGCCCAAAGATAGGGCCAATCTGCACCTCAGCACCTCCCATCCCCGATTGCACCATTATTATCGCCTCTTCGAGCGGAGCGAGGTTGGGGGTCTGGGGGGAACCCCCAGGAAAAGGTCGCTCCGCCATTTTTTTCTTCTTTTTTCTTATTCTTTTTTTTTTTTTTTTTTTTTTTTCCTGGGGGTTCCCCCCAGACCCCCGGCCTCGCTCCGCTCGAAGATGCTATACTTGATTTCGTCGTTTTTTTAAGCAGTCCATATCCCTCTAATTCATCACCAGCTGACGGGTGCCTCGCGTTGGCCTAACAGGTCCGGCCGAGTTCAAGTCGACACATACCAGCTTCGACGAGCGGCCGCAAAGTGCACCGAAATCGGTTCGAAACGCCTCCACTATATACAGACCCGGCTCTAGGCGTCAACGAGTTGGACGGCGCAGCACTGCCTCCACTTCACCCCTGCTCGATATGCATACCACAACCCCGGCCTCCTGAGCACCCCGGCGCCCGGCCCGTCCCGAGATCTTCAGCGACATACACTTTTCGATAAGCTTTTAAGATCTCATCGGGATCTATCTAACGTCATCTACTACAACTCGACTAATGGACACAGCGCCGCACCGATTCGCCGGGGTGCCCTACTGCCCCCCCCAAGTCTCTTGCTAACGACAGAGCAAAGAGTATCGAGCTTATCGGCTTGTCTTCAACCGCATGTTAGTGGTCACCTCTCTCTTTTTTTCGTCCTCTCCACTCTTCCCTTCTCAGTCTCGGCGTTGACAAGCATCTTTGTTGGCAGGCCCCTAAACAAGAAGCGCCGCTGCGGAGGCGGGACCGGATAGAACACCTCCGATCCGATATTGCTCGTATTGATACGCACGAGTACATAAAGAACGATTTGCTTAACTTGCTGTGCGCCAAGATACAACGAGTGAAGATGCAGAACCAGGGATGCCTCGGATACTGCTTCGCCAGCCTTTGCGAGCGGCATCTATACCTGGAGCGACGCAACCCGTAGTACGAGCCATTGGCGCTGCTCAGGGCGAAGAGGGAATGCATCAAGGCCGTCGCGCTGCCGTCCCTGCGCCACACGTCGGAGCGCTTGCCAGAGGCATCTGCCAGTTCCGAGCCTGCTTTGAACGACGACGGCGTCGGCGACTAAAGGACGGCCGGGTCAATCCATACTCTTTAACCGACCAGGCCTAACTGACGCTGACTCCATCTTCACCACAGTCTCGCTCGTGTGCGCCATCATGTCGTTTGGCGATCGAAGAACGTAATCGTCTAGAGCTTGCATTCCGATATTGCCGGGAACGAGGACGTCGAGCTGAGCGACAAGCAGCACGACCGGGCCTTCGAGCTCACGCGCATCATCATCATCATGCAACCTGATGGCTCTGAAGAGCATGGGTCAGGCGCTGCTCTTTATTTTATTTTTTATTTTTTCAGAGAAAAAAAAGCTTAGTAAGCTCCAAGTCAAAGGTCTGGACTATATATCTAGTCGCTGCTCTTCATGCACGTCATCTTCATGGTCGCTGCCGGCCTAAGCTCGCGGAAACCCACCGCCTACCCTGTCGATCGCATCCCCCCGCCTTGACCTCGGTCTACCTGGCAGGGCTGCAGGCCAGGGTCGACCGACGCCGGCGATGCGGCCGTCGACGACGCGGGAGAGACGCACGACGGCGAGGCGGCCAAGAGGCGTTGTCCGACGTGTCTGCCCCGAGAAAGAAGGCGCGCTCAGTCGATAACGCATCCGACACAGTCTGGGACGACCCCAACCTCTCGGTCCAGCACAGAAGCGACCGGACAGCCAGCGGAGCGACTGAGCAGGCACGGGAGCAGGCGCGGCCGCGGGATGATACAGCGATCGAGCTAGTTCCCGTCCCGGGCACGCCAAAAATACGGCCTTGCCCCGAACACTACGCGCTCGACAGCCTTACCCTCGTCCCGCTCCCAGGGTGCGGCCTTAATCAAGGAAGCCGACCGCAGACGAAGTGTCTCCGCCGAAAAGGCCCTCTAGTTGCTCTCCGCAAAGACCAATTTCTAGACATAGCCACAAAGACGGTCGTAACGGCCGGACACGGCCTCGACTCGACCCCACAGCCAGCCTTTACAAAGTCGAATCCGAAGCTGTTAAGGCCGGGCAAGAGCACGACGTGGATGATATCGGCGACATAGACCGCGAGGACAGCGAGGACTCGGATCGGGAAGACGGGCTAGACGGGCCCGACCTGGACTGTCTGTTCGCTCCCCAGCTGGCCAAGCTGTCCAAGCGGGTCCAAAGGGCCAAAAGGAGGGCCTTGGAAGAAGCCAAGGCGGCGCGAGCAGGCGGAACAACAGGAAGCGGGCTGCGGGCAAGATCGCGCCCACGATCCCGCTGAGCCGCGCCGACGGGCCCTTGCCTGCCGTGGCCCAGTCTGATGCGCAGAAGAGATGGATCGTCACGACAGACTAGTGTGGGAGAAGAGCGATGACGACGGCGAGGACAGCGACAGCAACAGCGACAGCGATGGCGAATAGGCCAGCGGCAGCGACTGCGACGTCAGCTGTGGGTGACCGCTCCCAAAACCGCAGCCCGAGACCGGGTCTTGGCCCGACGTCTGGATCATCGACCAACCTAAAAAGACGGCCGCGTCGACACTGCAAGCCAAGAAGCTCTGCTCTGCAGCCTTGGCCAACTCTGGCTGGCCCCTTGGGCGCCTCGTCCTTGCTGTCGGCTTCGTTGTCGCGGCTAAGCTCCTGGGCCTCGCTTTCTGCCACCCCGTCCTCGTCGGCGTCCTGGCTGCCTCGCCGGGAAGGAGTCAAAGCAAGATACACGACAACGACCGCCGGTCCTACTCAAGATTACGTTGCTATATACACTTTCGAGCGAAGCGAGGCCGGGGGTCTGGGGGGAACCCCCAGGAAGAAAAAAAAAAAACAAGAAAAAAAAGGAAAAAAAAAAAAACAGAGCGACCTTTTCCTGGGGGTTCCCCCCAGACCCCCAGCCTCGCTTCGCTCGAAAGTATATGCAATGGCATAGTCGTTGTCGTATGTCTTACCTTTCCCCATGCCCGTCCTTTACGTTACTCTTCCGCTCGTCACACTGGTGGACCTCTTCCATAGCTACCTTTTATTCCGGTGCTCGGCTGCTTCCTGACGAAGGACCGGGAGGGTTGAGGAAGGCGTGGATGCCATCGGCATGGGTCTCGTTATACGCGCGGAGGCTTTTATACCCCCAGAATCAAAGAATCTACAATGTCGTCTTCCTGGGCACGAGGCCAGCCGGGTCTCAGTGAGTCTGCTGCTTTGACCGCCAGCTTTGCTTCCACATGGCCCACCGGCCTGAACTCCTACCTGACTTTACTTTGGCTTCGCTTCCGCCTCCCTCATCGCCTTCTTTTGGCCCCACATTTCTGTTGACTCCTATTGGCCCCCACTCCAATTGGCCCCCACTCCTATTAGCCCGTGTCTCCACCTTACTTTGCCTTGCTCAAGCGAGTTCTGCTATCCTATTGGCCCAAGCTAGAGGAGGTCCGCAGGGAAATGTTTCCAAAGTGCGGGGAGAGGGAAAGCCGGCTGGAGTCTTTTGTTTTTCCGGTACTCGGCCGGGTCAGAGAAATGCGGGACGACCAGAAGCCAATCAGGAACGACAAGACAAAGAGTCCTTGCAGACTTGGCGCACACGCTTGCACGCCTCCATTTATTATTCCCAGCATGCATGACAGAAATGGAAGAGAGGCCAAGAGATTCTGATCATTTAGACTAGGCAGAAAGAGAAGGAAGCCAAGACCTTGGACCATTGGCAGAGCAGTCATCGGGTCATCTGGGTCGGCCGACATGACGTGAGGAGTCGCAGCCTTCGCCTTAACCCGTTTGGGATCCTAGAACGCGGCACTGCGTAAGAACTCAATCCAAATCTAACACGAAGACACTTTAACCAAGCAGAAAAAACTAATCCAAAGTATTTAATCCAAAACTTATCCAGCACTTGAACTCCAAATCAATCCAGGCTTGAATGACAACGGACTGATGTGGATACGAGGGAGACAATGATAAGCAGGAAGTATAAGTGCGCGAGCTAGTACAGCTCTTAAAGCCATCAGACTTCTATTATCGACTATAGCCCGCAATTGGTTAAGGTGTTCGGTAAGCGGCCGCTTAATCTAATAGGGGGTGTGATTAAACGATGGTATGTTTTAGGAATAAGCGATGGGACTCGTTATTAATTTGCTACCTACCAAGAAAATACTCGTCTTTTCTTTTTCTTTTTTTTTTTAATCTGGTTGGAAGCTGCTCTTTCTTTAGAAAGGGTTATTATAAGATATTATACTGGTAAAAAAAAAATTCTAACTATATTTAGTATTTTATTGGATACCGTTTACGTTAACTAAAGCCTTTTGGTTCATTACTAGTAATTATAAGCCCTTTTAATTTAACTTTTTGATATTTAAGATCTTTAGAAAGCCTTTTATTAGACGGTTTTTTTTTTTTTTTAAATTTAAAATAATTATTACCCTTTAAAAACCGACTTATAATTAAATAAGTTCCGGTATTAATTATAATTTATTAATATAAATAGTATTATATTAATTATATAATAGATTTATAAATAAATATTTTAAATTATATAATATATATTATAAAATATTATAAATACAATACTTTATATAAAATTAATAAGCAGAATTCTTTATTTAATTATATAGGTTATATAATAAAGTATATAATAATGAATTACTTATTTTATATCTAGAATATATAATATTAATTATATTTTTTTTTTAAATATTATAGGCCTATAAAACTTCAAAACAAAAACTAATAAAATAAAATCAAAATATTTAAATATTTTTAACGTTTTAAGTATTTTAATAAGCTAATAATTTTTTAATTGGATTATTAGTTGTTAAGAAATTAAAAAAAAATAGGTTGGTAATTAAAGTCCCATCGTTTATTCTATAAAAGTCCTATCGTTTGTTCATACCCCCTATCTAATCAGGCGCCTGTTACGAACCAACTAGGAAGGGATCAAAGGGTTATACAAGATAGATAAAACGGCCGCCAAAAAAGAAAAGTAATTAATTAAACCGGGCTACCCCGTAAAGAAAGGGAACCAAGCAAGCACGTAAGCAATACGGACTAGGAAGTTACGTAATATATTAATAATATAAAACTGTTTAGACTAAAAAAATATACCAATAATATAAAACTACTTAGATAAAAAGGGGAAGGAACCTAGCAGTCCTTTATAAAGGGGATAGAGATTAAAGAAGAGGATCTCTTAATATTTAAATAAAAAAGATACCTTAATATATCTAACTAAATAGATCCGCTCTTTAATCGTTAATTACATTATACTAATTATTCTAATAATTACTTACTCTTATTCTTTATTATATACTATAACTTTACTTTAAGTATTTCTAAAAGAAACCCTATAGACTTTTAGGCCTACTTTTATTAGGGAAAGCTAGTCTGTAATATATTAATAACTTATTTCGAAACTTAATCCGGAATTTAAAATAAAAGACTTTATCCCTTAAGCACTAAACAATTATTATTTAATAATAGCCCTTCCGCTTATGAATAATATAATTACGGAGCAAATTATTATTAACTTAAAGCAATATATTTAATAGCTAAAGAAATAGCTTATTGCTTTCTTAAGAGATAATATTAAGATAAACGAACTTCGCTTCGATATAGCTAAAATATTAACCTTTAATAGAAGAAATAACGGTATAATAGTTTAAGCTTTTATTATTTAGGTTTGTATTAGACTGATCTATAACCCTTCTATTAATATAAAAGAAGCTAAAGTTCGGTATATAACGGGATATTTCGGAGGATCCGTTACGGAGTGGTTCGAACTAATATTACGAGACTAATTGGAATATCTAGAAAGTAAGGACCGAAATAATAAGATAGTCGCTATCTTTAAGAGCTTTGACTATTTTGTTTAAAGGCTTAGGGAGACCTTTAGTAACCCCGATAAAAAAAAAATAGCGGAATACTATTTTAATTAGTTTAAATAACGAGGATTAACTTCTAAATATATAACCGAGTTTTAATAAGTCGTAGCTAAAATAAAATAAGACAATAATAATGCTTTAATAGTAGCTTTTTATATAGGGCTTAGGGACGATATAAAAAACGAATTTAATAAGGATAAATATCTAGAAAAACTTAGCGAGTTTATTATTAAGGTAATTAAGATCGATAATTATATTTACGAATGATGTTTAAAGAAGATTAAGGGCCGATAAAGAAGATAGACGAAACCCTTCGGAAGACGGTACTATTAATAATAAAAGCCTTACTATAATAATAAATACTAAGCTAATATTCGGTAAAAACGAAAGTATTAGTTTATAAACTATAGGTATTATATTAGTTTAATAGATTTAGATATAATATAGCGAAATAATAGATTTAAGTGTTTTAATTGTAGAACCCTTAGGTATATAGCTAAAGAGTGCCGTAAACTTAAGAAATAATAGAATAGACCGTAAAAAGGACCCGTATTATTAGCTAGGTAGGCTGGGTTTATAATTAATATCCCGATTAAGACTATAAATGTTACGACAAAGGTCTAGAAAAAAGAAGGAATTACCGCTATAAATATATTAGCGGAGGCTGTAATAGTCAGCAAATAAAACTATTACTTATTAATTTTATATAACGACTATAACTATAAATATTATAGTAATAATATAATAAAAGATAAATATAGCGACTTAGAATATGATAATTAGCTTTATCTTATTAAAATATAGGAAGATATTAAAAAAAAAGCAAGAAACGTTTAAAGGCCTAAATATAATTAGAGCCTTAAACTAAATAAAAAATAACGACGTATAATATTTAATAAGGATACCTTTATAAAAGATTTTAACAATTACGAATTAGGAATTAAAGTAATTAACTGCCTAATACTATAGTATAAGACGTATATAGTTATAAAAGTATAAGAATAATATTAGATTAAAATAATTAATTAAGTTAAAAAAGAGGAACGCCTTTTGCTTAAGGCTTATAAAAAAACTAAGATAATATAGTAGTAATATTAAATATTAAAACTAGAAGAACTTAAGTTAAGGGGATTACTTTAAACTAAATAAAACTTACTATTAATAAAGGGATTATTTAGCTAAGAATAAGACTTATTCGGAATATTTAATATAATACGTATATTTTAAGACTTCTATAATATATAAGAATAAGTATTTAAAGAAAAAGGACCCCTCGATAGTAAAGAAGACCCCTTTAAACGGGTATAGAAGTAGTTAGAATTAGACGGATTTTAGAGGAAGATCGACGACGACTATAACTCTTTTAATATAACTAAAATAACGATACGACTTTATAATAATGTCCCGGATAAAAAGGAAGATACGGAAGCTATAAATACCTAATAATTAAAAAACGACTAGCGCGACTTATAAAGAGTTATAGGTATAGAAATATTTAAGACTTTATAAGGTAATAAGTAGAAGACTAATACGAATAGCTCGAGTAGTAGTAAGTAAAAAGGAGCTATTAAATCGAAATACGAGAAGATCGAATAAGATAAGCCGACTTATAAAAATAATAAGCTATTAAAAAATAATTATAATAAAAATTCTTATAAGTAATAGTTAAAATAAATAATATTATTGCTATAGAAGACTAATATTATAATATAAATATTAAGTAGAACGGGTATAATATTAAAGTATTTATCGATAATAAACTATAAGGAAATTTTATTAGCTTAATAATAATTAATAACTTTAAGATATTATAAAAAGGAAAGGAATACCTTTATTATTTATAAACTATAGACGGATTAGTATTAAGTTATAACGACGGTATAATATAACGCGAAACTAATTATCTTTAAATTATTATTATTAGCCGAATTATATAAATACAATTCGATATTATAGATACTACCGAATAACAGATAATTCTTAATATACTATAGTTAAAAGGATAGAAGCCGTAAATCGACTAAATTATTAATTAGATCTTATAGGAAAAAGTAATACCTCAAAATAAAATAATACGATTAATTACTTTAATAGGAAAGACGTATTTAATGTAAGATACCTGGATATTTCGAGGAGGCTTAAAAGGAGTTATATTAATAGAGACACTTATAAAAGATATAAGTAGACTTAAAATATACCCTAAAGAAAAACAATAAAATACTTTAAACCGGATTAACACTTAAAAAATAGAAAATATAATACTAGTTAAAATAATATAAAAGTATTCTAGCAATATAATTGATAGAAACTATTATATAAGTTAATATAAGATATTAAAACTAACCGAAATAAAAGGATAAAATATAAAGGAATAACAGAATATCTTTATAAAATATTTATAGAAGTATAAAAAGATTTTTTAAGATAAATTAAAAACCGGATTATTAAAACATTAACCGTAAGATTATAAAATTAAGTTAAAAGATAAAATAATATTAAAGTTTTTTCCGATCTATTTATTTAGTTAAGATTAGCTATAAATATTAAAGGACTACCTTAATAAAAACCTTAAGAAAAGATATATTAGACCCTCGACTTTATTAATAAGATATTTATTATTTTTCATTCTAAAAAAAAACAGCAAAAAAAGACTTATTATTAACTATAAATAGTTTAACGATATTATAATTAAAAATTATTACTTATTACTATTTATTACGGAATTAAGAGATAGATTTTAAGAAGCGAAATAGTTTATTAAGTTAAACTTATTAAGAGCTTATAATTTAATCCGAATTAAAAAAGGCGACGAATAAAAGATAACGTTCCGAATATATTATAGTTATTATAAATATTTCGTTATACCTTTCGGACTTATAAATATATTAGTAACTTTTTAAGCGTTTATTAATAATATTTTATAAAAATACTTAAACGATATTATAATAGTTTATTTTAATAATATCTTTATTTATTTAGCTATATTAAAGGAAAATCGGACTTATATCTATAAAGTCTTCTAACGACTTATAAAGATAGACCTATTTATTTTAACGGAAAAAAGCGAGTTCTATATATAATAAATAGAGTTTTTCGGATATAAAATCCGACTAGGAAAAGTCTATATAAAATAGGTAAAGGTATAGGCAGTTAAGGACTAGCTTATATTAAAAAATATTAAGGACGTTAAAATATTCCTAAGATTTATAAACTATTACCGATAAATAATCTAAGAATTCGCTAAAGTAATAGCAATACTTACCGATTTTATAAAAAAAGAAATATCATAGTAATAGATAGCTAAAGAGGATATAGCATTTAAGGAAATTAGGTAAAAGATCTTAAAGGAACTAGTCCTTAAGATTGCCGACCCCGAAAGACTATTCGAAATCGAAATAAACGTATCTAACTATATATTCGGAGTATAACTTAAATAATAAAATAACGAAGGTATATTATATTTAATAGCTTTTTTTAGTAAGAAATTATATAAAATAAAACTTAATTATTAGATTTACAATAAAGAACTAATAGCTATTATCGAAGTATTTAAAGAATAAAGGCTATATTTATATAGAGCGAAATATTAGGTTTAAATTTATATAAACTATAAAAATTTTACTTACTTCGTAATAAAGTAATAGCTTAGCTAGCGATAAATGTAATAAGTAGAATTCCTTATAGCATATAATATTAAAATTAATTATATTAAAGGCTCGGAAAATACTAGAACCGATATATTTAATAGAAAACTAGACTACAATATAATAGTTTTAGCATATATATAAGTAGTATTTTAAATAGATACTAATAGAATATTAAAGATAGTAAAAACTTTTAAAATGATATTTAAGATAGAGAGTAATATAAACGGACTATACCGAATATAATAGAAAGAATAAAACTAAAAGAAACGATTTTTATAATATATAAGATAAATATTATATAACGGCAAGTTATATATCTTAGAAAAAGTTAAAGATTAAGTTATTAAAAGTATTTACAAAATACTAACCGGAAGATACTAAAGAATATTTAAAACCTATAATAGATTTATATACTTTTACAATTTCCTAGATTTAAAGCGAAAGGTTTAAGACGTTATATAATAATATAATATCTATATTAGAGTAAAAATATTATAATATAAACTTTATAGAAAGCTATAATTACTTTTAGTATTAAAGAAACTATAAGAATCGATATCTATAGATTTTATTATTAAATTCCCGGTATTTAAAGAACTAGGGATAAATATTAAGTATAATAGTATTATAATTATGATAATAAGCTTAGCAAATACGTTTATTTTATATCGTTTTAAGAGATATATATAGCTAATAATATAACGTATATCTTTTTAAAGGTAATAATTAATAACTACGGATTATTAAAGGAAATTATTAGCAATAGAAACAAACTTTTTATAAATAAGTTTTAAAAAGCTTTAATCAAATAATTCGGTATATAATATAAGCTCTTAATAATATATTACTTATAAACAAATAGTTAAATAAAAAAAAAACAAATTAGATATTAGAATAATACTTTAGATATTATATTAATTATTAATAAAACAATTAAATATGACTATTATTAATAATATAACTCGCTTATAATAATACGAAAACCAAGACAATAAAAATAATACCGTTTTTTATAAACTACGGCTTCGAGCCTAAAGTTTAGTATCTATTAAGATACGATTAGTTAAAAATAGTGCTTTAAGCTAAAATCGAAGTTATTAAAATAGCAATAGTTTAACAATAATTACGATAAGAATTAAAGTTTTTTTAAAAAAGAATAAGAAAGTATATTAACTAGAAAAAAATCGAGGGACCGATTTTCGAAAGGGGGGATATAGTTTACTTTATATAACGTAATATTAAGATAAAATAATTAAATAATAAATTAGATTTTAAGAAACTTAGATTATTTAGGGTCGAAATAAAAGTTTTAAATACTAATTATCGACTCGAATTATTAAATATTATATAGATCTATTTAGTTTTTTATGTCTCTTTATTAGAACTAATATCTAGAACTATTAAACTAGATATTATAGTTAAAATCGAAGACGAAAAACCGGAATATAAAGTCGAAGCTATATTCGACTTTAGATTAATAAAATATATTATAGAATATTTAATAAAATAAAAGGGCTATTTATATAACGAAAATATTTAGGAGTTTAATATATATTTAAGGAATATTTAGGAGCTTATTTAATAGTTTTATTAGTAATATCCGGATCGGTTAAAGGAGCCGATAAGAGGGAAGGGTTTAGAAAGAAGTCGGACTTTAACTAGTTGAAAGAAGAGGAATTAAAACTAGCGGAAGTAGCGACTTTTATAGGAAGCTTTATAATAAAAGAATTAAAAGGACTGGTAAAAAAAAGTTTTAATTATTAATATTCTTTAGCTTTTATTTTTTCGAGTTCTTTTAAGGAATTAATATTACGCTAAATTATATACTGAATCTTTTTAGTAAGAGCCCGACGTTATTGTTAGATATAACGAGTTTTAATATTAATATATTTAACTTTTTTTTTAGTTATATTTAATTTTTATTTTAAATATTAAAATTAAAAACTAATGGCTTCGAGTTATTATTTAAAAAGACCTAAGATATTATAAGAAAAATAGTTGCTGCGAAGATAAGTTTTATAAATAAAAAAATCGGAAGGAGATATACGATATAAAAGAAAACCCCGACGCTTATAGTTAAAATATAAAGGTATTTTAATAGATAAACGGGTAATAATATAAAGAAAAGCTATATAGGAATAAAGATTATATAAAGGCGCTTTAGTTTTAGAAATACGAGGTATAACAAAGGTATATAAAAAAAGGAAACTTATTATAATAAAGATATTAAAGAAAAGAAGAATATTTAAAGAATAAAGCAGATATAATATTTATTAACTTTAAAGATAAGATTAAAAGAAGGGGAATATTATATTATAAATTAATTAAAAAAGGATTAAAGGGTTATATAAAATAAAGAAAGCAGCTACTAAAAAAGAAGAGTAATTAGCTAAACCGGGCTACTCCGTAAAAGAAAGGAACTAGGTAGGTATATAAATAGTATAGATTAAGAAGTTATATAATATATTAATACTATAAAACTATTTAAATTAAAAAAGTATATTAATAGTATAAGACTATTTAAATAAAAAGGGGAAGGAACCTAATAGTTTTCTATAAAAGGGACGGAAATTAAAAAGGAGGATTTTTTAGTATTTAAACGGGAAAGATGCCTTAATATATCTAATTAGATAGATCCGTTCTTTAATCGTCAATTATATTACACTAACTGTTCTAACAATTACCTACTCTTATTCTTTACTATGTACTGTAACTCTGCTTTAAGTATTTCTGAAGGAAACCCTATAGACTTTTAGGCCTACCTTTGTTAGGGAAAGCTGGTCCGTAGCAGTGCTTTATCTAATTGGCCGGCTTATTAAATAGCTTGCCTTATGTAATGACTTGCCTTATGTAATCGGCCCCTTTATATAATCGGCCCCACGAGTTTCGCTTTACATCCTCCTTTGCCACTGCCGGGCGCCTCATTATAGCTACTCAGGCAGTAGAAAGTAAGTGAATGTATCTTTTAGAAATAAGCGAATATATACTTGTCTTCTCCTTGTCTGGTTTTTAAATAACTATAGGCCCTTTTCAGAGAATTTTTCGATATTCGAGATCTCCAGAAAGCTTTCTATTTGAATATCGGGGCCGTTTTTCATTTTCGATAGTTATTAATATATCGTAAAAACATAGATAGGTAGGTATTATTAGAGTGCATTCGCTTATTCCAAAAGGTGTATTCGCTTCGGCCGACATGACGTTAGGAGTCGAAGCGTAAGGAGTCGAAGCCTTTACCTTAACCCGTAGGATTTTAGAACGAGGTACTGCGTAAGAACTTGATCTAGAAAACTTTAATCAAGCGGAAGGATGGGACAGAGACCAATCCAAGCATTTAATCCAAGATTATCTAGGACTTGAACTGGACACGAGGGAGACTGACATTATCGCCGCCTTACCTAATCAGCCGCTTATCCAAGTGTCCGGCTTGTCGAACGGCCCGGCTTATCTAATCGGCCGCCTTTTGTGGACGAGTTTTCTTTTGTCCTGAACACTCCGGGGATTGCAGCCTCCTTCCCGCACGATTGCAGCCTCCTTCCCGCACGATTGCAGCCTCCTTCCCGCACTATTGCAACCTCCTTCCCGCACTATTGCTGTGCCGCTTCAATTGTGCTAGCCCCCGTTCACAGCGCACCGCGCCAGGCGATCTCAGCAGACGACAGGATGGATTGCAGCTGGGACTCGGCGAGCGAGGATGACGACGCACTGGACCCCATCCGACAGGGCCTTCGGGACTGCATCGGCGGCATCAAGGCGGCGGGATCTTTCGCATGCGGCCGCGCCATCCACGAGTTCCCGAACCCCGGCCTTTCCGTCGACGGCGGCGAGCCAATTGCCCTGCCGCTGTCGACCGAAGCGGCCCGAGCGCTTGGAGAGACGCTGGCCGACGAGGGCGTGAGGACGGCGTGGGAGATTGGCGCCGACAGGATCTCGTTCCGCAACCCGGCATGGCCTGGCTTTGTCGACAGCCTCGTCCAGCGGGTTGCCCACGAGCTCGGGGTGGCGCCTGGCGCCGACGGAAAGCTCGGGGTCCGCGCCGAGCTCTGCAAGAACATCCTCTACGGGCCGGGAGCCAAGTTCGAGGCCGATAAGTAGGTTGCATTGCATTGCAAGGAACGAACGGCTCCTCATGGATGATGGCTGCTGATTAGATTGCCCACACCCACCCGCGACCAGTACCGAGAAGGCTGCCGGCACATTCGGCACGCTCGCCGTCTGCCTCCCTTCGCAACACACGGGCGGCGCGGTATGCCTGCGGCACTGGGGCGAGACCGTCAAGCTGTCGACCGAGCCGTCTTCGGCATGGGATTGTTTCTGTCTGGCCTGGTACGCAGACGTCAACCACGAGGTAAGTTGCGCTTGGGGCTGCCAATATATCCTTTCGAGCGAAGCGAGGTCGGGGATCTGGGGGGAACCCCCAGGAAAAGAAAGTTAAACGGTAGAACTTTCTTTTTCCTGGTGGTTCCCCCCAGACCCCCGGCCTCGCTTCGCTCGAAGGTGTCTATTTGGTGGATTCTTATATATACCTTTGAGCAAAGCGAGAAAAAGACCGTTCTACCTTACAACTTTCTTTTCCTGGGGGTTCCCCCCAGACCCCCAGCCTCGTCGCAAGCTCCTCAAAAGATCTTGCTAACAACATACTCGCAACCTCATCACGGCCCTGACAAAAGGAAGCACGCTCGCGGTCTGTAGCCACGGCCCCGTGCTGTTCTATCAGGCTTTTTGCCAACACAATGCCGGCCGAAAAGACCAGGCCAAGATGGCGCACGCACAGCAGTGGTACATCGACCGCCTGGTTGAGTTGCTTCGTGAGAAGACCCCGGTCGGTGTCGCAGACGTCAGCCTTCTGCTCGACATCATTTCGGGGCGCCAGATCAGACAGCCCACACCAGAACAGCGGTAAGAGCTTTTTTTTCTTCTTTTCTTTTACTCCTATTCACCAATCCACACACGGTAGCTGACCAGTCGTAAGTACACGAGCGCAGAAAAGTCCTTAACGAAGCAGTTATCGGATTTATTTCCAAGTTCACCAAGGCCAAGCATTTCGTCAATATATTGATGGTCAAGTACGTCCTCGAACTGAAAAAGCCTGACAGCGCGCGTCTACTGTTCTTTCATCGTATCCTGCGCCTCCTCCTCGAGCCCGTCATCTCGGCGTTCGACCTAGACGTATATCACAATCTGCTCCGGTTCGAATACCCACACGCCTTCCCCGTCTTCCCGCATCACGGGGGGACGGACAACACTCGGCGCACCAAGGCCGGGCCGGTCAGGCTGTTCTACGACTGGGTAGCGGTGCGCAACGAGTACGCAGCCTTCCGGTTCCTGCGTAGGCTGCAGACCCAGGCCCCCGCAGCCAAGAAGGAGACGATAAACGCGCTCGTGCCGCCGCTGGTCGCGGAACTGATCCCATCAGTCAATACGGGCTCCGTCGAAGTGCAGCAGTGCTTCCGGTCGCTCGTGGAGACCTACGTCGCCCTGGGCGTGGGCCCGGAGCCGCCGAAGCCGCGCGACTGGGTGCGGCCCGCCGAGGTCAGAAGCACGGGTTGTTACCAAACATCTGCCTGCGACAAGTGTCGCGAGATCAACACGTTCCTGGAGGACCCCGCGGCCGAGCAACACGCCATAGTCCTAGGATACGACCGAGAGCATCTCCGTTCCCGCTTCTACGGTTTCCACTATCTCCAATACGAAGAAGCGGCCGACAACAGCACAAACAAGGAAAGCCGGCTCACAAAGACGCTGAAGTGGTGGGAAGACCACCACCGGGAGTGGGAGGCCGGCGCCGCACGGGCAACACAGGCGCTGCAGGACCTGCCGCAGGACAAGATACGCGAACTGCTCGGCGACCAGTACGACACGCTCGTGGCCCTCGACTGCGTCAGGTACAATGACGACAAAGACACGGACACGGACATAGCCGAAGAAAGCGGCGCCGGTTTGTGATTAGCCGAGTCTGCCAGGCCGCATCAACGGCCGCGGGACGAGGGAGAGGACAAGGACGAGGACGAGGGAGGACGTGTGAGTGCGGCGCTGCCGAAACGCGCGCGGTGCAACGAGGGATCGACGGGAGACGGCGAGTCGGCGAGGACGATGGATTGTCAGTAGAGGAGACGATTGATTGTTAGTACCAGTCACAAAACAAACACAATCTGGGCTTCGTATACCCTCGTTTTCTGACCCCTTAGAAC
>WXYE02276844.1:0-14542 GCA_011319275.2 Echinosphaeria canescens | reverse complement strand
ATATATCGTAAAAGTTTTAAAATATATATATTATTTTAAGTCTTCCGAATAAGTCTTATTCCTAGCTAAGTAATCCCTTTATTATTAATAAGTCTTATTTAATTTAAAGTAATCCCTTTAACTCAAATCCTTTTAATTTCGGTATCTAATATTATTATTATACCGTTTTAATTCTTTTATAAGCCTTAAATAAAAGGTATTTTTCTTTTTTAACTTAATTAATTATTCGGATCTAATATTATTCTTATACTTTAATAACTATATATATCTTATATTATAATATTAAGTAGTCGATTACTTTAATTCCCGGTTTATAATTATTAAGATCCTTTATAAAGGTATCTTCGTTAAATATTATATATCGTTACGTTTTATTTAGTTTAAGGCTCTAATTATATTTAAGCCTTTAAATATTCGTTACTTCTTTTTTAATATCTTCTTATATCTTAATAAAATAAAGTTAATTGTTATATTCCGAGTTATTATATTTGTCTTTTATTATATTATCGCTATAATCTTCGTAGTTATAATTGCTATAGATGATTAATATATAATAGTTTTATTTATTAATTGTTACGACTTTTATTTATACGTTTATAGTAATAATTCTTTTCTTTTTTAAACCTTTATAATAATATTTACGGTCTTAATTAAGATATTAATTATAAACCTAGCTTACCTAGTTAACGGTATAAGTCTTTTTTATAGTTTATTTTATTACTTTTTAAGCTTACGATACTTTTTAGCTATATACCTAAAGGTTTTATAGTTAAAGTATTTAAATCTATTAAACCGGTATAATACCTATAGCTTATAGATTAATACTCTTATTTTTGCCGAGTATTAGCTTAATACTTATTATAATAGTAAGGCTTTAGTTATTAATAGGGTTGTCTTCTAAAAGGTTTTATTTATTTTCTTTATTAATTTCTAGTTTTTTTTAAGCGTCGTTTTATTACGAATTAACTAGGAAGAGACTAAAAAGTTATATAAGACGGAAAAAGCGGCCGCTAGGGAAGAAGAGTAATTAACTAAACCGGGCTACCTTATAAAAGAAGGAAACTAGGCAGGTATATAGGTAGTATAGATTAAGAAGTTATATAATAAAAAAGGATTTAAATAATTTAAGTATTTAAATAGAGGTCTAAAGGGTTTAAGTATTTAAATAGGCGTTTTAATAGTTTAAGTATTTAAATATTAGGATAACAATTAAAAAAGAAGATCTTATAATATTTAAATTAATAAGGATACCTTAATATATCTAATTAAATAGATCCGTTTTTTAGTTGTTAATTATATTATAGTAACTATTCTAATAATTATTTGCTTTTATTTTATTATTATATACTATAATACTTTGCTTTAAATATCTTTAAAAGAAACTTTATAGATATTTAGGCTTACTTTTATTAAGGAAAGCTAGTCTATAATATATTAACGACTTATTTCGAGACTTAACCCGGAGTTTAAAATAAAAGATTTTATCCCTAAATATTATAACTATTACTTAATAATAGCCCCTCCGCTTATAAATAATATAACAGCTAAATAAATTATTACTAACTTAAAGCAATATATTTAATAGCTAAAAAAAATAGCTTATTATATTCTTAAGAGATAGTATTAAGATAAGTAAACTTCGCTTCGATATTGCCAAGATATTAACCTTTAACGGAAGAGATAATAATATAATAATCTAAGCTTTTATTATTTAGGCTTATATTAAATTGATCTATAACCTTTTTATTAACATAAAAGAAGCTAAGGTTCGGTATATAATAGGATATTTTAAAGTATCTGTTATAGAATAGTTCGAATTAATATTACAAAACTAACTAGAATACCCCGGAAATAAAGACCGAGATAATAAAATAGTCGCTATCTTTAAAAGCTTCGACTATTTTATTTAAAGGCTTAAGGAAACTTTTGGTAACTTTAATAAGAAAAATACGGCGGAACGTTACTTTAATTAGCTTAAATAATAAAGGTTAGCTTTTAAATATATAGTAAAGTTCTAATAGGTTATAGCTAAGATAAGATAGGACAACGACGATGCCCTGATAGTAGCCTTTTATATAGGGCTTAGGGACGACGTAAAAGACGAATTTAATAAAGACGAGTACTTAAAAAAGCTTAATAAGTTTATTATTAAAGTAATTAAAATCGATAATTGTATTTATAAATGATATCTAGAAAAGACTAGGGGCCGATAAGGAGGATAGACGAAACTTTTCGGAGGACGGTACTATTAGTAATAAAAGCCTTGCTATAATAATAAATATTAAGCTAATATTCGGTAAAAGTAAAAGCAATAATCTATAAGTTATAAATATTATACTGGTTTAATGGATTTAGACGTAATATAACGAGATAATAAACTTAAATACTTTAATTACAGAACCTTTAAGTATATAGCTAGAGAGTACTGTAAGTTTAACAAATAATAAAATAAATTATAGAAAGGACCTATACCGTTAGCTAGGTAGGCTAGGTTTATAATTAATATTTTAATTAAAACTATAAATATTATTATAAAGGTTTAAAAAGAAAAAGGAGTTCTTATTATAAACGTATAAACGGAAGTTATAATAGTTAATAAATAAAACTATTATTTATTAGTTTTATATAATGATTATAATTGTAAATATTATAGCGATAGTATAATAAAAGATAAGTATAGCGATTTAAAATATAATAATTAGCTTTACCTTATTAAAAGCTGAGAAGATATTAAGAAAAAAGCAATTAATATTTAAAGGCTTAAATATAATTAAAGCCTTAAATTAAATAAAATATAACGATATATAACGTTCGATAAAGATATTTTTATAAAGGATTTTAATAACTGCGAATCAGGAGTTAAAGTAATTGACTATTTAATATTATAGTATAAGATATATATAGTTATAAAGGTATAAGAATAGTATTAAATTAAAATAATTAATTAAGTTCAAAAGGAGGAACGCTTTTTATTTAAGGCTTACGAAAGAGTTAGGATAATATAGTAGTAATATTAGATACCGAAGCTAGAGGAATTCGAGTTAAGGGGATTACTTTAAATTAAATAGGACTTATTATTAGTAAGGGGATTATTTAGCTAGGAGTAGGACTTATTCGGAGAATTTAATATAATATATATATTTTAAGATTTTTACGATATATAAGAGTAAATATTTGAGAAAAAAGGACCCTTCGATAGTAAAGAAGACCTTTTCGAATGGGTATAGAAGTAGTTAGAATTAAATAGATTTTAAGGGGAGATCGACGACAATTACGATTCCTTTAGTATAGCTAAAACAACGATATAACTTTATAATAATGTTTTAGACGAAGAGGAAGATATAGAAGTTATAAATATTTAACAATTAAAAAACGATTAATACGACTTATAAAAAGTTATAAGCGCGGAAATATTTAAGACTTAGTATAATAATAGGTAGAAGATTAATAAAAATAGCTCGGGTAATAATAAGTAAAAAGGAGTTATTAAAAAGAAATATGAAAGTATTAAATATAAGAAGCCGACTTATAAGCTATTAAAGAACGACTAAGATAAAGATTTTTACGAGTAATAGTTAAAATAAGTAATATTATTGTTATAAAAGACTAATATTATAGTATAAATATTAGGTAGAATAGGTATAATATTAAAGTATTTATTAATAATAAAGTATAAGGAAATTTTATTAGCCTAATAATAGTTAATAACTTTAAGATATTATAAAAGGGAAAGGAATACCTTTATTATCTATAAATTATAAATGGATTAGTATTAAATTATAATAACGGTATAATATAATATAAAATTAATTATTTCTAAGTTATTATTATTAGTTAAATTATATAAATATAATTCGATATTATAGATATTGCCGAATAGTAGATAATTCTTAGTATATTATAGTTAAGAGGATAGAAATTATAAATCGATTAGATTATTAATTAGATTTTATAAGAAAAGGTAGTATTCCGAAATAAAATAATACGATTGATTACTTTAATAGGAAAAACGTATTTAATATAAGATATTTAGATATTTCGAGGAGGCTTAAAAAGAATTATATTAATAGAGACGTTTATAAGAGATATAAATAGGCTTAAAATATACTTTAAAGAAAAATAACGAGATACTTTAGACCGGATTAATATTTAAGAAGCAGAAGGTACGATATTAGCTGAAATAATATAAAGGTATTTTAGTAATATAATTAACGGAAGTTATTATATAGGCTAATATAAAATATTAAAACCGATTATAATAGAGGAATAAAATATAGAGAAATAATAAAATATCTTTATAAAATATTTATAACGGTATAAAAAGATTTTTTAAGACGAATTAAAAACCGGATTATTAAAAAACTAACTATAGGATTATAAAATTAAACTAAAAGACGGAATAATACTAAAGTTCTTCCTAATTTACTTATTTAGTTAGGATTAGCTATAAATATTAAAGGATTATTTTAATAAAAACCTTAAGAAAAGGTATATTAGACCTTTAACTTTATTAATAAGATACCTATTTTTCTTTATTTTAAAGAAAAACGGTAAAGAAAAACTTGTTATCGACTATAAATAATTTAATAATATTATAGTTAAGAATCGCTACCTATTACTATTTATTATAGAGCTAAGAAATAAACTTTAAGAAACGAAATAATTTATTAAACTAGACCTATTAGGAGCTTATAATTTAATCTAAATTAAAGAAAATAATAAATAAAAGATAGCGTTTAAAATATATTATAGTTATTAAAAATATTTTATTATATTTTTCAGACTTATAAATATACTAGCAACTTTTTAAACGCTTATTAACGATACTTTATAAAAATATTTAGACGATATTATAATAATCTACTTCGACGATATCCTTATCTATTTAATTATATTAAAGGAAAATCGGATTTATATTTATAAAGTCCTTTAACGATTTATAGAAGCAGATTTGTTTGTTTTAATAGAGAAAAGCGAGTTTTATATATAATAAGTAGAGTTTTTTAGATGTAAAATCCGATTAAAAGAAGTTCGTATAAAATAGGTAAAGGTATAAACAATTAGGGACTGGCTTATATTAAAAAATATTAAGGATATTAAGGTATTCTTAAGATTCGTAAACTACTATCGATAAATAATCTAGGGATTTACTAAAGTAATAATAATACTTATTAACTTTATAAAAAAAGAAATATTATAATAATAGATAATTAAGGAAGATACGGCATTTAAAGAAATTAAATAAAAGATCTTAAAGGAACTAGTCCTTAAGATCGCCGACCCCGAACGACTATTTAAAGTCGAAATAAATATATCCGACTATATACTCGGAATATAATTCGGATAGTAAGATAGCGAAGGCATATTATATTTAATAGCTTTTTTTAATAAGAAATTATATAGAATAAAGTTTAACTATTAGATCTATAATAAAAAACTAATAGCTATTATCGAAATATTTAAAGAATAGAAGCTATATTTATATAAAGCAAAGTACTAGGTTTAAATCTATATAAACTATAAAAATCTTATTTATTTCGTAATAAAGTAATAACTTAGTTAATAATAAATATAATAGATAGAATTTTTTTATAATATATAATATTAAGATTAATTATATTAAAGGCTTAAAAAATATTAAAGCCGATATATTTAAGAAAAGGCCGGCCTATAATATAATAATTTTAATATATATATAAGTAATATTTTAAATAGATATTAATAAAACATTAAAAATAATAAAGACCTTTAAAATAACCCTTAAGATTAAAAATAATTATAAAGAACTATAATAAATATAATAAAAAAAGTAAAACTAAAGAAAACGATTTTTATAATATATAAAATAAATATTATATAACGGTAAGTTATATATTTTAGAAGGAATCAGAGATTAAGTTATTAAAAATATTTATAAAACGTTAATTAAAGGATATTAGGGAGTGTTTAAAACCTATAATAGGCTTATATACTTTTATAACTTTCTAGATTTAAAGCGAAAAGTTTAAGACGTTATATAATAATATAATATCTATATTAAAATAAAGATATTATAATATAAACTTTATAGAGAACTATAACCGCTTTTAATATTAAAGAAATTATAAGAATTAATATTTAAAGATTTTATTATTAAACTCCTAATATTTAAAAAACTAGGGATAAATATTTAATATAATAGTATTATAATTATTATAGATAAGCTTAGTAAATACGTTTATTTCGTATTATTTTAAGAAATATATATAGTTAACGATATAACGTATATTTTCTTAAAAGTAGTAGTTAGTAATTACGGATTATTAAAAGAAATCGTTAACAATAAAAATAAACTTTTTATAAATAAGTTTTAAAAAGCTTTAATCGAATAATTTCAAATATAATATAAGCTCTTAATAGTATATTATTTATAGATAGATAGTTAGATAAAAAAAAAAAAATTAGATATTAAAATAATACTTTAGATATTATATTAATTATTAATAAAATAATTAGGTATAATTGCTATTAATAGTATAATTCGCTTATAATAGTATGAAAACCGACATAATAAAAATAATACCTTTTTTATAAATTACGGCTTTAAGCCGGAAATATAATACCTATTAAGATACGATTAAATAGAAATAGTATTTTAAGTTAGGATTAAAGTTATTAAAATAGTAATAGTTTAGTAATAATTATAATAAGAACTAGAGTTTCTTTAAGAAAAAATAAGAAAATATATAAATTAAAAAAAGGTTAAAGGACCGACTTTTAAGAAAGGAGATATAATTTATTTTATATAATAAAATATCAAAATTAAATAATTAAATAATAAGTTAGATTTTAAAAAACTCGGATTATTTAAAGTCGAAATAAAAGTCTTAAATACTAATTATTAATTTAAGTTATTGAATATTATATAGATTTACTTAATTTTTTATATATTTTTATTAGAACTAATACTTAAAACTATTAAACTAGATATTATAGTTAAACTCGAAGATAAAGAACCGGAATATAAAGTCGAAGCTATATTCGATTTTAAATTAATAAAATATATTATAGAATATTTAATAAAATAGAAAAGCTACTTATATAATAAAAATATTTAAGAGTTTAATATATAGTTAAGGAATATTTAAGAATTTATTCGATAGTTCTATTAATAATATCCGGATCAGTTAAAGGGGCCGATAAAAGAAAAGGGTTTAAAAGAAAGTCGGATTTTAACTAGTCGAAAAAAGAAGGGTCGAAATTAATAGAAATAACGACTTTTATAAGAAGATTTATTATAAAGGAATTAAAAAGACCGGTAAAAAGGAATTCCGATTACCGATATTCTTTAACTTCTATAGCTTTAACTTTTTCTAAGTCTTTAAATAATTAAATGCCTTAAAATATTATATACCGAACTTTATTAGCTTATAGATTCTATTAGTTCTAAGTATAAAAGATATAGGTATTAGCTTTATAAATGTCTTTTAAAGTAATAATAAGTTTAGAATCGGTAGATTAAAAGTAATATAAAGTATTACGAAGTTATTTAACGGAAAGACTTAAGACGTTATAATCCGAATAATTAGAACGGATATATTCGATATAATAAGAAGAATTAGAAAGAGAAGCTTAATAAAAAATAAAATAAAGAGCTTTATAATTTAAACATATAAGTATAATAATAATACCCTTTTAAAGCACTTTAAAAAGAATATCGCGAAATATAAAACTATATAAAAGTACCTTAGCTTTAGATATATCAAGTATAATAGCAATAATATAGAAAGAGGAAAGAAGAATTTACCCCGGTAAGAATTATAAATAAAAGGAGTTATTTAAAGAATAAAGCGAATGTAATATTTATAGGCCTTAAAGATAAGATTAAAAGAGGGGGAATATTATATTATAAATTAATTAAAAAGAGACTAAAAGGTTATATAAGATAAAGAAAGCGGCTGTTAAAGAAGAAGAATAATTAACTAAACCGGGCTATTTTATAGAGGAAGGGAATTAGGTAGGTATATAAGTAATACGGATTAAGAAGTTATATAGTAAAAAAGGATTTAAATAATTTAGGTATTTAAATAAAGGTTTAAAAGGTCTAGGTATTTAAATAAGAGTTTCGGTAGTTTAAGTATTTAAATATTAAGATAAAGATTAAAGAGGAGGATCTTATAATATTTAAACCGGGAAGGATACTTTAATGTATTTAATTAGATAGATCTATTCTTTAGTCGTTAATTATATTATAGTAACTGTTCTAATAATTACCTATTTTTATTTTATTATTATATACCGTAATATTTTGCTTTAAGTATTTCTGAAGGAAACCTTATAGATATTTAGGCTTACTTTTATTAGAGAAAGCTAGTGTTACGAATTAACTAGGAAGAGATCAAAGGGGTATATAGGATAGGGAAAACGGCTGCTAAGAAAGAAAAGTAATTGGCTAAACCGGGCTATCTTATAGAAGAAGGGAACTAAGTAGGTACGTAAGTAGTACGGACTAGGAGGTTATATAGTATATTAGTAGTATAAGATTATTTAGATTAAGAAAGTATATTAGTAGTATAAAACTGTTTGGATAAAAGGGGGAAGGAATTTAATAGTCCTTTATAAAAGAAATGGAGACTAAAGAGGAAGATCTTTTAGTATTTAAACGAGAAGGATATTTTAATATATTTAATTAGATAGATCCGTTCTTTAATTGTTAATTATATTATATTAATTATTTTAGTAATTACTTGTTTTTGTTTTATTATTATATATTATAACTTTGTTTTAAGTATTTTTAAAGGAAACCTTATAGATTTTTAAGCCTATTTTTATTAGGGAAAGCTAGTCTGTAATATATTAACGACTTACTTCGAGATTTAACCCGGAGTTTAGAATAAGAGACCTTATCCCTTAAGTATTAAGTAATTATTATTTAATAATAGCCCTTTTGCTTATAAGTAATATAATTGCGGAATAGATTATTATTAATTTAGAGTAATATATTTAATAGTGAAAGAAATAGTTTACTGTTTTTTTAGGAGATAGTATTAAAATAGGTAAACCTTGTTTTAATATAGTTAAAATACTAATTTTCGACGGAGGAGATAATAGTATAATAGTTTAAGTTTTTATTATTTAGGTTCGTATTAGACTGATTTATAACCCCTTTATTAATATAAAAAAAGCTAAGGTTCGGTATATAGCGGGATATTTCGGAGGATCTATTATAGAGTAGTTTAAACCGATATTATAAGATTAATTAGAATACCTTAAAAGCGAGGACTTTAATAAAGAGGATTGGGACGACGAGATAGTTGTTATTTTTAAGAGCTTCGACTATTTTGTTTTAAAGCTTAGGGAGACCTTCGGCAACCCTAATAAGAAAAGGACGGTAGAACGTTATTTTAATTATTTTAAATAATAAAGATTAGTTTTTAAGTATATAGCCGAATTTTAGTAGGTTATAGTTAAGATAGGATAGAATAATGACGATGTTTTAATAGTAGCCTTTTATATAGGGCTTAGGGACGATATAAAAGATGAATTTAATAAGGATAAGTGTTTAGAGAAGTTTAGTAAGTTTATTATTAAAGCGATTAAAATCGATAATTATATTTATAAACGACGTTTAAAAAAAACTAGAGGTTAATAAGGAAGATAGACGAAACCTTTTAAAGGACGACTTTATTAATAACCGAAGCTTTGCTATTATAATAAATATGAAACTAATATTCGGTAAAAATAAGAATATTAGTTTATAAATTATAAGTATTATACTAGTTTAATAGATTTAGACATAGTATAGCAAGATAATAGATTTAAGTGTTTTAATTATAAAACCCTTAGGTATATAGTTAGAAAATGTTATAAGTTTAAAAAATAATAGAACGGACTATAAAAAAGACTTATATTATTAGTTAGGTAGGCTAGGTTTATAATTAATACCCTAATTAGGACTGTAAACGTTATTATAAAGGTTTAAAAAAAGGAGGAGGTTATTACTGTAAATATATAAATAAAAGTCGTAATAGTTAGTAGATAAGACTATTATTTATTAGTTTTATATAATAATTATAACTGTAAATATTGTAGCGATAGTATAATAGGAGATAAATATAGCGATTTAGAATATAATAACTAGTTTTATCTTATTAAGATATAGGAAGATATTAAGAAAAAGGTAATGAATGCTTAAGGGCTTAAATATAACTGGAGCCCTAGATTAAATAAGATGTAACGACGTGTAATATTCGATGAAGATACTTTTATAAAGGATCTTAATAATTATGTACCGGGAGTTAAAGTAATCGATTGTTTAATATTATAATATAAGATATATATGGGTATGAAAGTATAGGAATAGTATTAGATTAAGATAATCAATTAAGTTAGGAAAGAGGAATGCCTTTTATTTAAGGTTTATAAAGAAATTAGGACGGCGTAGTAATAATATTAGATATTAAAGTTAAAGGAATTCGAGTTAAGGGGATTATTTTAAATTAAATAGGACTTATTATTAGTAAGGGGATTACTTAGCTAAGAGTAGGACTTATTTAGAATATTTAATATAATATATATATTTTAAGACTTTTATAATGTATAGGGGTAAGTATTCGAGGAGGAAGGACCCTTCGGTAATGAAGAAGACCCTTTTAAATAGGTATAGAAGTGGTTAGAATTAAACGGATTTTAAAGGAAAATCGACGATAATTGCGACTCTTTTAATATAGCTGAAATAACGATATAACTTCGTAATTGCTACGGACCAGCTTTCCCTAACGAAGGTAAGCCTAAAAGTCTATAGGGTTTCTTTCAAAAATATTTGAGGTAAAATTACGATATATAGTAAAGAATAAAAGCAGGTAATTACTAGAATAATTAGTATAATATAATTAACGACTAAAGAGCGGATCTATTTAATTAGATATATTAAAGTATCCTTCTTATTTAAATATTAAAAGATCCTCCTCTTTAATTTCCGTCCCCTTTATAAAAAACTATTAGGTTCCTTCCCCCTTTTATCTAAATAGTCTTATACTATTAATATACTTTCTTAATCTAAATAGTTTTATATTATTAATATATTATATAACTTCTTAGTCTATATTATTTACGTACCTACTTAGTTCTTTTCTTTTACGAAATAGCCCGGTTTAATTAATTACTTTTTTTTTTTAGTAGCTGCTTTCTTTATTTTATATAACCCTTTAATTTCTTCTTAATTAGTTTGTAATATAATATTCCCCTTCTTTTAATTTTATCTTTAAAACCGGTAAATATTATATCTGCCTCGTTCTTTAAATATTTTTCTTTTCTTTAATATCCCTATTATAATAAGTTTCTTTTCTTATATACTTTTATTATACCTTATATTTTTAAAGCTAAAGCGCCTTTATATAGTTTTCGTTCTCATATAGCTCTCCTTTATATTATCTCTTATTTATCTATTAAAATATCTTTATATTTTAACTATAAATATCGGGGTTTTTTTTTATATTATATATCTCTTTCTAATTCTTTTATTTATAAAGCTTATTTCTATAATAATTATTTTTCTTATAATATTTTAGGTTTTTTTAAATAATAATTCGAAACTATTAATTCTTAGTTTTAATATTTAAAATAAAAATTAAATATAGTTAAAAAAGAAATTAAATATATTAACGCTAAAACTCGTTATATCCGGCGATAGCATCGGGCTTTTACCGAGAAGATTTAATGTATAGTTTAGTATAATATTAATTCTTTAAAGGAGCTCGAAAAGATAAAGGCTAAGGAACATCGGTAATCGGAGCTTCTTCTTACCGGTCTTTTTAATCCTTTTATTATAAAGCCTTTTACTGAAGTCGTTATTTTTATTAGTTTTAATTCTTTCTTTTTCGATTAATTAGGATCCGACTTTCTTTTAAATCTTTCCTTTTTATCGGCCCCTTTAGTTAATCCGGATACTATTAATAGAACTATCGAATAAATTCTTAAATATTCTTTAAATATATGCTAGGCTCTTAAATGTTTTTATTATATAAGTAGCCCTTTTATTTTATTAGGTATTCTATAATATATTTTGTTAATTTAAAGTCGAATATAGCTTCGACTTTATATTCTAGTTCTTTGTCTTCGATTTTAATTATAGTATCTAGTTTAATAGTTTTAGGTATTAGTTTTAATAATAAGATATAGAAGATTAAGTAAATCTGTATAGTATTTAATAGCTTAAGTCGATAGTTAGTATTTAAGATTTTTATTTCGACTTTAAATAATCCGAGTTTTTTAAAATCTAACTTATTATTTAATTATTTTGTTTTAATATTATATTATATAAAATAAACTATATCCCCTTTCTTAAAAGTCGGTCTTTCGATTCTTTTTTAATTAGCGTATTTTTTTTATTTTTTCTTAAAAAAACTCCAGTTCTTATTATAGTTATTGCTAAATTGTTGCTATTTTAATAACTTCGATCCTAGCTTAAGGCACTATTTCTAGCTAGTCGTATCTTGATAAATATTAAACTTTAAGCTTAAAGCTATAGTTCGTAAAGAATAGTATTATTTTTATTGTCTCGGTTTTCGTATTATTATAAGCGAGTTATATTATTAGTAATAGTTATACCCAATTATTTTGTTAATAGTTAATATAATATTTAAGGTATTACTTTAATATTTAATTTATTCTTTCTATTTAACCGTTTATCTATAAGTAGTATACCGTTAAGAGCTTATATTATATCTTAAGTTATTCGATTAAAGCTTTTTAAAACTTACTTATAAAGAATTTATCTCTGTCGCTAATAATTTCCTTTAATAATCTATAATTACTAACTACTACTTTTAGGAAAATATACGCTATGTCGTTAGCTATATATATCTCCTAAAATAATATAAAATAGGCGTATTTATTAAGCCTGTCTACAATAACTATAATACTATTATACTTAGTGTTTATCCCTAGTTCTTTAAATACCGGGAGTTTAATAATAAAGTCTATAAATACCGATTCCTATAGTTTTTTAATATTAAGAGCAGTTATAATTCTCCGTAAAGTTTATGTCGTAACGTTTTTGCTCTAACGTAAATATTATATTATTATATAACGTTTTAGACCTTTTACTTCAAGTCCGGAAAGTTATAAAGGTATATAAGCCTATCGTAGGTTTTAAATATTCCCTAATATCTTCCGGTTAGCGCTTTATAGATATCTTTAATAACTTAGTCTTTAAATTCTTTTAAGATATATAACTTACTATTATATAATATCTATCTTATATACTATAAAAATCGTTTCCTTTAATTTTATTCTTTCTATTATACTTAATATAATTCATTCGTATTACTCTTTATCTTAAATATTACTTTAAAAGTTTTTATTATTTCTAGTATTCCGTTAGCGTCTGTCTAAAATACTGCTTATATATATATTAGGACTATTATATTATAGTCCGGTTTTCTATTGAGTGCGTCGGCTCTAGCGTTTTCCGAGCCTTTAATATAATTAATCTTAATATTATATACTATAAAAAATTCTACCTATCGCATTTATTGCTAGCTAAGCTATTGCTTTATTATAAAATAAGTAAGATTTTTATAGTTTATATAAATCTAAACCTAATACTTTACTCTATATAAATATAGCTTTTATTCCTTAAATACTTCGATAATAGCTATTAATTTTTTAATATAGATCTAATAATTAAGTTCTATTTTATATAGTTTCTTATTAAAAAAAGCTATTAGATATAATATACCCTTATTATTTCGTTATCTAAATTACGTTCCGAATATATAGTCGGATATATTTATTTTGACTTCGAATAATCTTTCGAGGTCGGCAATCTTAAAGACTAGTTCCTCTAAAATCTTCTACTTAATCTCTTTAAATGCTGTATCTTCTTTAATTATTTATTACTATAGTATTTCTTTTTTTATAAAGTCGGTAAATATTATTATTGCTTTAGTAAATCCTTAGATTATTCGTCGATAATAATTTATAAATCTTAAGAATACTTTAACGTTTTTAACGTTTTTTAATATAAGCTAATCTCTAATTGCTTATACCTTTACCTATTCTATACAGACTTTTCTTAATCGGATTTTATATCCGAAGAACTCTATTTGTTATATATAGAACTCGCTTTTTTCTATTAAAACGAATAAGTCTATTTTTATAAGTCATTAGAAGACTTTATAGATATAAGTCCGATTTTCTTTTAATGTAGCTAAATAGATAAAGATATCGTCGAGATAAACTATTATAATATCGTTTAAATATTTTTATAGAATATCGTTAATAAGCGCTTAAAAAGTTATTAACGTATTTATAAGTCCGAAAGATATAACGAAGTATTCGTAATAACTATAATATATTCGGAACGCTATTTTTTATTTATTGCCTTCTTTAATTCAGATTAAATTATAGGCTCCTAATAAGTTTAGCTTAATAAACTATTTCGCTTCTTAAAATCTATTTTTTAGCTCTATAATAAATAATAATAAATAGCGATTTTTAATTATAATATTATTAAGCTATTTATAATCGATAATAGGTCTTTCTTTATTGTTTTTTTCTA
>WXYE02276736.1:0-14586 GCA_011319275.2 Echinosphaeria canescens | reverse complement strand
ATAATAGGTATTTGGAAATACGATGTACCTGGTGCCCCATAAATTTCTAAAATTATCTACCAGATTCTTTCTTTCATCTGATGAAAGGTATTTCTTATCGACCTTGTCAAATGCTGTGTTAATATCAATGAGATTATCGCCTAGGAATAAGATGATTTCTTTTTTGAGTGTATCGGAAACAAATTTTCTTCTATCTTCCTTACTTGGAAGGCTTGTCTGAAATCGAAAATGTGAATTATCTCCAGGGGAGGTATAAGGAAATCCGAGCGCACGCATGTTTTCCCTGGTACTATTTACCACGGCCAGATCTGCGGGCCGATTGGAAATATAATAGATATCTATACCTTGCGCTTTGGCGTATTGAAAAAACTCAACTGCACCTGGCACCGCTTTGGCCTTCCCAAACAGCCACCACTTGGTGAGCTGGCCAATATCGAAGGCAATATCGTTTTGATAGGAATAGGCTTCGCCCTCGCTATTATCCAGGGCGGTTTCATCCAGGTCAGTTACAATCGCAAGATTAGTCTTTCCGGATCTTACAGCCTGGTCAACTTGAAGACGAGCCATGTTGTAAGCCTGAAAACATAACGCTTTATATTCTGCAGCCTGTTGTTGATACAACATGCCTATGATCATATCCTTGTCGGCGTTTTTCTTATCTAACACATATTTTGTCGAGAAGGCAGTCAGTGAAGCAGAAACGGCAACTAATGCTACGTAAAAAGCAATTTTTTTCATAGAAATTGATAGTTAGTAAATCAGCAAGAGAAATATAGTTTTCAATCTGTTTGATGTTAAACCATACTCAAGATATAAAAGAAAAAACATCGTATCAACGTGAAAAACACCCTCTTTTATTGGTGTTAATCATTGCAACAGACGATACTACAGCAACATAGAAGATTTGATTCAGACTAATGGTAGCTCTGAAATAGGTGACAAGGTTTTAGAATTAATTCAGGTATTCAAGGACGATTTATCTAACAACGATTTATCATTTCCGCCATACACATTGCATTTATTTGAGATGATCGAAAAAGAAAACATACCCGAGTAACCCAGACTGTTTGGAAATAGTTATATGCTCATTTACGCTGTTTAATTGTTATGTATAGGTAGTCTCACCGATTGCATTTTCATAGCGACAGGCGTACATAGGCTCCCCGGCAAACAACGATAGGTTGTAAGCCGATTCTCAACAACACTGCACTAAGGAGGTTGCCGGCGACATGCAAAAACGGCAGAAGGAACTTTTGACCAGAAAGGAAGCGGCGGCTTATCTCGATTTCAAACCCGGCACGCTTGCCGTATGGCACTCGACCGGACGATATGATCTTCAACCGATCAGGATCGGGCGCAGCATCCGCTATCGAAAATCTGTCCTGGATGAGTTCCTGAAAGAACATCAATTTAAAATCGAATAAGTCGGAGAAAGAAGGCACCCACCTTCTTCCTCCTGCTTTCAATATTCCACTTCCCAACATGAGAGATCAGACAGCATGAACATTGAATATGCTAATACTATAGCCCTGCGCGACATTTTAAGCAAGCTGGAATTTACTCCCGCGCAACAAAAGAACGATATCTTATTTTACCCATCTCCGTTCAGCACGGAACCTGGTGTAGAGCTTTCTATTAACCTGCAGGAAAACAGCTGGTATGATAAAGCGTTGAAACAAGGCGGAAACACACTTGCCTTCGTCTGTTGCTATCTGCAGCACCAAGGCGAGAACCATACCTTCGTCGATGCTTTGCGCTGGCTGAAAAACATGGTCGGGTATGCAGTACCGGAATGCCCGGCAATTGCCAAAGAAGACACATTGGTAAGCGGAAAGCTGGTACTGAAAGGCAAAGACAAAATCACCAGCAGCGGCCTGCAACGTTACCTGACCGGTCTGGGCATCGATTTGGCGGTTGCCCGAAAGCATCTCAAAGAGCTGCGTGTCTTTAATAAAACCAGCGGCCACTCTTTTCGTGGTGTCGGGCTGCGCAATGCGGATGGCGGTTATACGCTCCACAATCCGAATGGCGAAGCGCATATCCGGACACTCGCCATTAGTTTTATTCGAGGGCGGGCTGTCATGCCGAAAGGCGTTTATATCTTCCGTAGCGCGCTGGACTATTGTTGGGCGTTGACCGAGGCGAATGTCAAAGCGTTCGATGACGATGTAATCATTTTGAATTCCTATCAGTGCATGAAGGAGTCGGCAGCCTATATCCGCAATTTCGGCTATCAACAAGCCATCACCTGGTTTGACGGTAGCGATGCAGGCATCGCCGTAACCAATGCCTATCAGGAGTTCTTCAAGACCGAACCGGGTCTGGAACATATTGCCATTTGCGAGGATGAGCCAGGCATAATCACTCTGCAATAACTCTAAAAAATACCTTTGCAGCGCAGGCGGCGTTTTACGGATGGAAGCGTTGCTTGTGCTGCCCCTTTTCTTAATTTATCTTCAGGAGCGTCCATGTCAGAGTCCCACTCAATTAATCCCTACCAGGTTGCCGAAATACAACTCAGTTACCATCGACCGGAGAAATGCTATACCAAACAGGTACGTAGCGCTCGAAAAGCGCACGAACTCATTCGCGCTTCCTGGGATGAAAACAAAATTGAACTGGTGGAACAATTCAAGATCATGCTGTTGGATAATCGTCAAAATTGCCTCGGTATCGCAGAGATCAGTTCCGGCGGCTACGATATGTGCATGGTCGATCCCCGATTGGTATTCGCGACAGCCCTTAAAGCGCCGGCCAGCGGCATTATGCTGGCCCATAATCATCCGTCAGGCAATATCAGCCCCAGCGAGGGCGATCTGCTCATGACGCAGCATCTGGCGTCGATAGGGGAGTTTCTGGGCATCGAGGTACTGGATCATCTCATCCTTACCAAGGGTAGCTATCTCTCAATGCAAGAGGCTGAACTATTTCCGCCACCGCGATCTCTTAGCCGTCTATTCCCCCAATAAATAATGCACAGTACGGCCTTGCAATAAAGAATTTGTCTTATGAAGGAGCCGGATCGCTCCGGCTTTTTTTTCTGTTTTTTATTGGCCGGGAAATAATGCGTAGCCGCTGTCCTTGTCTGTGAGGGCCGACGGTTACTTTCCGGGCTTAATGAAAGCCACTCCCTCACCAAATGAAATTTTACCCCTCATTGGCTGCGCCCATGATTCCTCTCCATCCAAAATTTCATTTGGTTCCCTCGCTAAGCCTTTCATTGGACAGCCCCCGTAACCATCAACCCTCACAGACAAGGACAAACAAATGAGTTTAATTTCTTCTTCCGCCTCGGGCAATGCTGAGTTTAAGAGAACGGATCTGCACCAGCGCGTCACCGATACCATTATCCGGCAATTGGAGGCGGGCACCGTACCGTGGCTGCGTCCCTGGAAAGGTGCGGAATTTCGCTTTCCCGGCCTGCCGCTCAATGCCGTGTCTAATAAACAATATCGCGGTATCAATATCGTGCTGCTATGGGGTACGACCATCGAACGGGAATATGATTCCGCGCAGTGGGCCACCTTCAAGCAATGGCAGGAAAAGAAAGAGAAAATTCGCAAGGACGAAAAAGGCACCATGATCGTCTATTACGACACCATGGAAAAAGAAGTCGAAGGCGAAACCGTTAAAATCCCGTTCCTGAGATCATCCTGGGTTTTCAACCGCTGCCAGTTGCAAAGCTATCAGCCGGAAGAAGACAACCCATCCGGTTATGAGTACCTGGATGTCGCTAACCTGAATATTGTCGATGATTTTATTGCTAATACCAAAGCGGCGATTCTTCATGAAGGGAATTCCGCACATTATGACCGCCGTTTTGACCTGATCCGTATGCCGCAGCCGGAGAAGTTTTTCAATACCGAGACATGCACGGCAACGGAAAGCTATTACTCAACACTATTCCATGAACTGACCCATTGGAGTGGTGCTGAAAAACGCCTGAACCGTACCAAAGGCAAAAAGTTCGGTGATGAAAACTATGCCCTGGAGGAACTGACGGCAGAAATGGGCGCGGCTTTTCTCTGTGCCGGTTTCGGCCTGCCGACCGCCGATAAGGGCAACCATGCCGCCTACATCGACAATTGGCTGCAGGTGCTGCGCAATGATAAGCATTGCGTGATTACCGCCGCCAGCCAGGCATCAAAAGCCGTCGATTACCTGCACGGCATCCAGCCCACCTATGCGCCTGAATAAACAATTCGCGCTCATGCTCCTTATGGGGCATGGGCTTTTTTATTTCCATCCACCAACAAACAAGGAGTAAACCGATGGATTTTTTCACCGAAGAACAAAATGCAAAACTGCTGCATAACGGCCATCCCAATAACCGGGACCAGGATCATGCGCCAGTTGTAAAGCTCTATATGCCCGGCACACGCTGCGTCTGGTTATTGAGTGAGCTTGATCCGAACGAAGATGACCTGGCTTTTGGCTTGTGTGATTTGGGCATGGGCTTCCCGGAGCTTGGCTATGTTTCTCTAGAGGAACTCGCGTCTGTTAATATCGGGGATGTAACAGTGCAGCGTGACGATCATTTTACTCCTGAATATCCAATGAGCATCTATGCGACAGCCGCAAGAAATAATCAGGCGATCACAGAAGACAGGGTAGCATTGTTACAGGCGGCACAACAGGAAGAACAGCACAAAATGAAGGGGCCACAGCCTTATTAATACAATAGTGACAGGCAGGAATTTTCCTGCCTGTCAGCTTATCCCCTCATCCGTACAGCAAGGAGTTTATTTGAGACACGGAAGCTTATTTTCCGGTGGCGGAGGTTTTGACCTCGCCGCCGAAATCATGGGCTGGAAAAACGTCTTTCACTGCGAGAAAGACCCATTTTGCCAGACAATTCTAAAACATTACTGGCCGCACGCCGCCAATATTCCCGACACCAAGGAGTTCAATGCCAAAAAATACCGCAACAAAATCGACATCATCACGGGCGGCTTCCCCTGCCAGCCCTTTAGTCATGCCGGGCAGCGCAGAGGCACAAGCGATGACCGTTACCTCTGGCCGGACATGCTTAGAATCATTAAACAAATCAGACCACGCTGGATCGTTGGCGAAAACGTTCTCGGCCTTGTTGGTTGGTCGGAAGGACTGGTTTTCGACCAGGTGCAATCTGACCTGGAAGCTGAAGGCTACGAAGTCGCAGCGTATGTATTGCCAGCTGCAGGTATCAATGCACCGCATCAAAGATACCGGGTGTGGATCGTGGCGCACCATCTTGGACATGCCGCCGGAAGGCAACAGAAAGCTGATCCCAACGCCAACGGCCTTCGACGGCACCGCACCGGTGCTGGCGGCAAAGCTGCGCAAGGGCGACACGCCGGAAGATACGGGGAAGCTGGCGGCTTATATCCGCTACAATTGGCACAAACTGGTCCCCACGCCAACGGCAAGGGATTGGAAGGGCGGACGGAGCCTGCAGGCACTGGAAAAAGCTGGCAGGAACGCTTTCAACTCGCTGCTGGATTTTATCAATTCGACCAATGGCGCCACTGGCCCACTCAATCCCCGCTTTGTCGCGGAGATGATGGGCTTCCCGCCAAACTGGACGGCATTACCTTTTCAAGATGGAAGACGCAATCCATAAAGATGTACGGCAACGCGATTGTACCCCAAATGGCCGTGCGGATATTTGAAGCGATCCAAGCGCATGACGCATTGTATTCTCAGCCTGATGCGTCTTCCTGAAATGATTGCCGGTCATCATGGATCATTATGCATTGCCTTTCTCAAGAAAGGCCGATGGTTCGTACCATTACCAATTATTATTTTCCCCTTACTCCTGTATAGTTTCGCGATATAAATTTTTCCTTTTTCCATACCATTAACTGCAACCTGGCAATGGTGAAGTATTATTGCTTCACCATTTTCACCGTATAGAATTTCTTGTTGATTGTCACTTCAAGCATATAAATGCCAGGTTCAAGAGGTGGCAGATCGTCCATCAGCATTATATTGTTACCACTGAAGACAAGCTGTTTCTGATAGCGTACTCTGCCATCTACAGAATACAATGTTACTTTATCTGACTTGTTAGTATTTGATACGTGCAACACCTGCAATGTGATTGTCCCTGAGAACGGGTTAGGATAAGCATGTACAATAGCATCAGTACTATTTGACAGGACAACAGGCAGCAAAACTGTTTTGGAATAGGCGAATGTATTATCGTACATAATCTGTCTTAGACGGTAATATATTTTAGTCGCATTCAGACTTGTAATATTTCGGTCGTAGAAATCATAATTGTTGCTTTGCATACTGCCTTTGGCCTGGACTGTCCCAATCTCTGCATATGTCTTGCCGTCAATTGATCGCTCGACAACATAATTGCGGCAGTTTTTTTCCGAAGCTGTAGCCCAGTTTAATTGGGCGTCTTCACCTTTTTGCTGCCCTGTAAAATAGAGCCAGGTAACGGGTAACGGAACAACAGGAATCATTGCGGACGCTTCTCCCGCAGTTTTTAGTGCCTCTTTATTACCGACACTATCCGTTGCGATGGAGAAAAAGCGGTATTGACTGCCTAAAGAGCCCACATAGTAATCAGAAAAACCGCTGAGCTGCTTTTTATAGATGGTGAAAGGTCCGTTATTTTCCGAGACATAGATTGTATAATCCCTAACGCCTACGCCGCCGGGATCGTCTTGTCCCGACCAGCTAAAGCTGATTGTATCGTGAGAAACCGTACAGGATAAGACATGACTGGTAGGCGCGAAGGCGTCAATCGTGTTTGTCCAGATATTCGTAGGAATCGGATCATTGATGTCGAATACGATGGAGGCTTGCTCAGAAACGGTGTCGCCGGTGAGCAGCGTCTTTCTTGGCGAGAGCAGGAAGCTGACGTAACCTTCGCCTTTGCCTGGAATGGTATCGTTTTGTGCATTCAAGCTGGTATCACTTACCGGTAAAAAACCTCTACTGCCATCCAGAGGGGCAAGGTTGGTTGCCGGATCTATGGATTTGAAAGTCCAGAATACTTCGTTCTGCGTAACGTCATAACCAGCGGTGACGTCGACATACAGACCCAATGAGTCCCGGACATCAAGGCGTGAAACGTAAGTATTGCTATTGGGCGGTATGGTGAACATATACTGCCCAAATCCAAAGCTGCCCAGCTTTAACGTATTGCCATTAATACGTGGATGTACAGGGATATGCAGGTATACATTTTGCGCAGGGCCGGTAGCTGTTTTTGGATCGTTTTCAAACCGCACGATATACTGCAACTGATCGTTGATGGAAACCCATCTGCCTGGCTGCAACCCTGCAGGGCCTTCGATCTCGTTAGGATCGCTTGAGCGTAGGATAGGAATACGCACAGTTTTTTGTGGTGTGCTTGATGTAGGTGATCCGTCTGGACTACCTAAGTTGCCGTTTTGCGGCCCATTGGAAGGGGGGCATGGAAATAGTTGACCAATGCAATAAGATGGAAAAGAGATAACACTAATCAATAGAATAGCAAAAATGAAAACATACGCAAATTTCATATGTAGTTAGTTTTTCTTTTGAAATAAATTTTCAATGTGTCTGGATCCTTATCAATTAATTTTTCGTAGTGATCTTGGTCATTACACAATTCTTGATAACCAAGAATTGCTTCGCGATAAGGGTATATTTCGTCTTGTTTAGTATACAGTTTGAAATACCAATCAGAAGGCAAGTTGCTATCAACTATTTCAAAAAACTCCGAGCGACAAACATGTATGTCATCGTCGTCGGCAATAATGAATTTCACACTACCTTCTCCAAATAAAATGCCCATCACGAGATATTCTTTTCCGACTTCCAAAAATTCAAATCTCTTTTCCGCAGTCATTCCCATAGGTCTATTATGATATTGCATCAATACTTCGCCAGTATTATAAATACATCTTATTTTCATGAACGTTCCTTTATTTAAATTTGAAATCATCGACAGCATTAATGAAACCATTTTCCCATTCTACATTGTAGTGGATTGTTATTCGTCCATCAATAACATTTTTCTTATATTCCATTTTAGTCCAGCCAGTCCAACGCGTATCCCGTAGTGGTGGCATCCCCTCTATTGGACTTCCCAAATTAGGATTACTCATTATCTCTTCCATAGTAAGTTGCTCTTGAAGATCACTTGGTATAGTTCTCCCCGTAGAACCTCGTCCTAAAGGCAACAGTTTGGCTTCTCGTGTTAGCTGGCTAAGGCGATATGCGTTTCCAGCGCCAGCTAGATCTAACGCTAAGTCTGCAGCTAAGGCTGCATCTTGTAAATTCTCATTACAAGGATCAATCTTTTTGGCTATATCTGGTAATAAAGCACCCGTGCTTGGTGCAACTTCATCATTTATTGCGGCTGCTAAGTTTGCTATATTAGCAGCTACACCATAAGCAGATTTTAGAGCAATGACACCACCTACAATACCTCCTATGCCTGTCCATGATGTTGCAACTCCGGCCACTACACTTCCGACTAAGCTAATAGAATTACCAATTAATCCTATCGTAGCGATAGTAACCCCTCTCCAATTTGTTAACCCCAAGGGATCTATTCCATTAAATACTCCATTGTTTACATACACGTAAATCCCCATTCCATCAGCATAACCAATAGGGTCACGTTGAAGGAAGCGCCCATGCACAGGGTCATAATAACGGGCGCGGTAATAATACAGACCAGTTTCCTTTTCGTATTCCCTACCCGTATATAGGTAAGGGTTGCCAATTGCAGAGCCATTGGTCAGGACATTGAAATTGGCATCATAAACAATGGCCTTGCCAAATGCGTCATATTCGTATCGCTCGACCACCGCACCGGCGGCATTGGATATCGCTACGACAGAACCTAAGACATTGGTGTGGTAGAAGTAGTTCTGGCCGTTACGATACATTGTTACAATATCATCTACCCAGCGTCCCCATACATAAGTTGCCTTAATGCTGTCGGTGCCACTACGCTCTTCGATAACCTGCAGTCCATCGAAGTAATAATTGATCGTATCATTATTGGCAATTTTGCGAACCCGACGTCCAAGAGCATCGTAACTGTATTTTGCCGTTGTTCCGTTATTGACCGCTTTTAGTCTGTTTTCGCGATCATAAGAATACGTAGTCGTGCCATCGCCGGTAAGATTGCCATTATTGTCATAGGTCAGGGTGATCTGTGAACCAAACAATATGCCGCTATAGGCGTTCATATTATTTACGGTATAAGAAGCCGGAGTGCCGCTTAGTTGTGCTGTAGTGCGATTGCCTACACCATCATAGCTATAAGTGCCAGCATTTACTGCCCCTTTCGTAAATGCGGTTAATTGTCCTTCATTATCGTAGCCGTATTGTTCGTTGTGGGATGTCTGATGACGGAACTGCGTCGATGTGGGATTGCCTTCTTTGTCATAGCCGTAACCAAAGTCAACGAAATGCGCCGGATTGTGATTAAGGTCCGTTACACGGCTATCGGCGTCATAGGCCAGGTTGGTTACTGTATTATTGCCTAAGGTGCGTTTCGTATTGCGTTCGGCGATATCATATTCATAGGAGGCGATAACTTGCCCGCCGTTTTCGCGGATGGCGCTTAACTGGTTTCGGATGTCAAGCTGCCGCTCTATTTGCCTACCGCTTGGATAGATAATGGTGCGCTTGCCTGCCGCTACGTTGTAAGCATAGCTTGTTTGCTTGCCATTGAGTGTTTCAGTTGCTACGCGGTTTACGTTATCATAGGAGAATGAGATTGCTGCCTGGCTGCTATTGGCGATAATAAGCAGGCCGATATTGTCGTACGCAAACGTATCGGCAAGGGACGGCGAATAGCTGCGCAGGACAGGTCGTCCGGCATCGTCGTAAGTGAAACTGGTGGTTTGACCGGCATTATCCGTGCGTGTTGTCAGGTTGCTGGAAGAATCATAACTGTAGGATTTTGTCGTATTGTCGGCAAAATGCTCTTGGATCAGCTGGTCGACGGCATCGTACGTGTATTGCGTGGTATTGTTATTGGCATCTGTAACGGATGATAGATTGCCAACTTTATCAAAGCTATATGACGTCGTGTGGTTAAGCGCATCGGTGTAAGACGTGCGGCGGTCAAGAGAGTCATAAGTATAATTGCTGCTATTGCCTTTCCGGTCGGTTTCCTGAATTAAGTTGGAATTGTAGTCGTATACATAGTGCCAGGCATTGCCATTGGGATCTGTGGTTGCCAGCAAGCGGTCAAGCGCATCGTACTGGTAGGTGACCGTGTTGCCTTTACCATCCTGCTCGGTCAGCTTATTATTATTGGCATCATAAGTGTATTTTGCGACAATGCCCTGTGCGTCGGAAATCTCCGTTACGCGATTGGCTGCATCATATTTAAGCAATGCCGTATTGCCATTAGGCTTGGTAATGGAGGTCTTGTTGCCGACGCCATCATATTGATAACTGGTGGTCTCACCTGCGGCATTGGTTACAGATAACAGCCTGCTTAAATTATCATAAGCATATAGAGTTATATGACCATTGGCATCGGTTTTAGCGATAAGATTGCCCATGCCGTCATTGTCCATCACCGTGACGTGATTCAGCGGATCGACGATCTTTATTATTTTATCCTGTGAGTTGTATGTAAAACTGGTGGCCTTGCCGCGCGGATCGGTGATCGAGAGCCGATTGCCATTGGCATCATAGGTGAAATGCGTTGCATGCTGTAACGCATCAGTTACAGCCGTAAGTCGGTCCAGGCTGTCATAACTATAATTGGTAGTGGCATGTCTCGCATTGGTTTTGGAGAGCATGTTACCCCGGATGTCGTTTATCAGTGTTGTCGTATCGCCACCGGGCCCGATTTTTAAATTGAGATAGCCGTATTGATCATAGCCATATTTTGTAAGGAAACCTTTCTTGTCGGTCTTGGTAACCCGGTTGCCGTGGCTATCATAAGTGTAGCTAAGGGCATGACCAAAAGCATCTGTAGCCGAAAGCAAATTGCCCAGCGTACTATAATCGTAAGTCGTCTGGTTGCCTTTTTTATCGGTTTCCGAGGCGATCAGGTTGAAGTTGCCGGTATAGGTGAAATAACTCGTGTGGTTTAGCTGATCGGTTTCCGCCAACGGGTTGCCCTTGTTGTCATATGTGTAGATCTTAGTGCCGCCATTGCCGTCAATGATCTTGGTGATATTGTTATAACTGTCGTATTCAAAGCTGGTATTGTAACCGCAGCAATTGCCGGTACGGTTGATCAACCGGCCTTTGGTGTCGAATTCATAGGCCGTAGCGCGTGTGTTACCATTGTCGACTTCTGTGACATAGGTTTTTCGCTGATCGGGATTATAGGTTATTCGTTGCTCAAGCTGGCAGGATAGCAGCTTGATGACCGCATTGTTGTTATTGTAAATGATATCCGTCGTGTTGCCATTGGCATCCGTATATTGGGAAAGGCCTTTATTGGTCCCGTAAGCATAAGAGATGGTAATGCCTAACGGCTTTTTTACCTGTACCAGGTAGCCCTGCGCGTTATATTGATAATGTATCCTGCGGATGTTGGCAGCAACACCGGCAGTGATTTCAGTAACCTTGTTATTGGCCCAGGTAAAGGATACGATATGGCCGAGACTGTCGCTGACCGAGGCGATGTTGCCAGATGAATAGGTAAGCAGTATCTTATTGCCGTTCCGGTCAAGAATGCGTGTTAACTTTTTATTGACAGGATCGCCAAAATAATATTGCGTGCCGTCCTTCGCTGTCAGTTTATATTTATCCGGCTCGTATTGAGCAAGGACGTCAAAAATACCGACCGGCTGCTTGTAAGTATTGCCGACAATCGCATAATAGTCCTTGCGGCCATCACCTCTATTGATCGTGACGCCGCCGGAACTGTCAACATCGTAAGACTGGTTATAGCTGAATGTCCAACCGTAGCCAAATCCCTGGTCTGTTGTTCGCATCGCACTGCTGTAGGAAAAGCTGATGTCAATGGGCAGTCCCTGTACAGGAATAAAAAAGTCGGCACGTTTATGATATAGTCCGCCGGTGTAGCTATTGACTTGCAAACCGGAAGGCGAAACAATATTGGGGCGCGGGATATTCTGGCCACGGCCTGTCGTCGGGGACAGGAACGCCAGGCAGATGACGAGTTTAAAAAGACCGTAAAACTGCCTGATGCGGGATGTTAAATGATCATGCTTCCTCTTCATAAAGTGAGGGGTTTAGCGATTGGGGGTTGTTATTCAAAAATTTTAAATTCCATGACACCTGCTCCGTTGGATGAGGTGAATACGGTGATATAGCCGACGGCACCCGGTCTTAACACATTGGGCGGGCCGTTAGTCTCTCTGAATTCAAGGAAGAGTTCTTTCTTGTTTTCCGAAAGCTTGGAACTGGTGAATGAAATAGGAAACCCAGCGATACTAATTAGCGTACGCGTCGGGATCGGCACATCAACAGTGCCGGAATTGCCGAATATGATAGTCATCGGAAAAGTGCGGTTTACCCTGGTGGTTGCCGGGTGTTGAACATCCAGCCCTACCAGTTCTTCTACGCCGATATTTACAATGGAGCAATAAAATCCTCCGCTGCTGTTTCCTCCACTGCCGCCGCCGGCCACGCCGCCTTGTCCTGCAACAACGGTAAATGCATTTTGCTTGATAACTGAATCCGTACCGGGTTTTACAAGCTTGACGTTATATAATCCTACGGCTTGCCCTGCCAGGTTGAACGTTGCAAAAATGGTCGTCGAGTTAGAATAATATATATTGCTTGCAGTGATTGTACCGCTCCCGTTGGATAAACGGGCTTTCATATTGGGCTGGAATTTCGCACCTGTTATTTTTACCGTGACGGTGCCGGTATTGCCGCCCTGGCTGGCGACAACGTCAATAATGCTGAAGGTGATTTTCTGCGAAAGGAGGGAGATTTGTTGCTGCGCTGCCGCTGACGTAGCGCCATACACCAGCACGTAATAAATACCCTTTTGCAGTTCCGGTATAATGATTTGTTGATTCCCGCTGCTTCCCTGGCTATAGGCAAAATCATAAGCCGACCGCGTTGGGATGGTGTCATGACGGAGGTACAATTCGTTGGCCCCATTTAATGAGTCGCCTTTTAAACTCACACTTAACGTTTGGCCTTCCAGGGAATCAGGGATGGTAATCCGATAATAGCGTTCGTAATGATTACTGAGCAGATCATTGTGAACTGTACCTATGATCAATTGCGTGACGTCGGCATGCAATGTGGTATTTGCGGATGCCACATTGTTTGATTCGCTTTGTTCATAAATGTTGTTCAGAAGATCTGTACGAACCAGCGTATAATAATTGCCAGGAGACAGATCTTTGACCCTGACTTTTGCAGTATGATGCGCGGTATCCGTCGGGAGCAGGGATATCGTGTAGCTGGGGTTCGCTAACAGAACATCGTCATTGCTGAGGCTGGTGTCAGGTGAAAGATAAATCCCTTCACGCATAAATCCGGTAGCAGGGTTAACGCCATTGTTTTTTGTTGTCCAATGAACGGTGATTGAGTCCCCCAGAATAACAGCTGTATCAGCAACAATATCGGAAACGATAAGATCCGACGGTTGCGGCTGTATGATGAACGTAATTGCAGCCTTCGTATTATTGTTTTCATGCGTATGCTCGTAAATCACGTTCGCATAATCTGTTGCCATTAACAGGTAATAGTTTCCCTGTGCACTGATTGGCAGGAAGATTTGCGTGCTGTCACGATAGAAGCTGCCTGGTGTCAAAACACCGCTGTGATGGAATGTGCCTATTTGCTGATCGCCAGCGCTAAGCACAGTGTCTGTAGACAGGAAGAATGCTTCATCCCAACTGTTGCCTATCGTATAGCCTATACCTGTGTTGGAAACCCGCCATTTAACGGTGTATGGTTGTCCGCTATATCCTATGGCTGGAACTAACAATGAGTCTATCGAAAGGTCAGGCGGCGGCGTAAGTCGGACATAGGTACTGTGCAGATTTCCGTTTTGATCACGGATGACTTTATAGTTGTTCGACCGGTCTTTGTCGTGAGTATTGTCATAGCGATCAGCAACAAGCAATAAGTTATAGACACCTGAAAGGCCGTTCGGCACTGTAAAATTCCAGCTATTTGAATACTGCCCGTTTGAATCGAGAATAGTAGTTACGCCTTTTTCCTTTAAAAAAATGTCATTAGCATCTAATATTGTATCCAGGGACAGGTACGCTGCGTCATACCATGTGGTTGTAAAAGGGAACGTATTGCCGCCAATGTTTTTTACGGTGTAGGTGACCAATGCTGGTGCGCCGGAGTTAATTGTATCGGGCACAGATGCCGCGATCACTACCAAGTCCGGGCGATGCAGTTGTTTAAGAAAGACCGAATTGCTGCGGGCAATATTGTTTGTTTCGTTCTGGTGTTCAAATACGTTGCTGTCTGCATCCGTCCACAAGTAGAAATAGCAATTGGCAGAGTCAATGTTTAGTAATTGCAACTGTGCGGCAGTCAAAAGGATTGAATCCTGTACGGCATATGTCGAGTCAGAAAGCAATGTAACCGTCGTATTGGTCGTGTATACCAATAACGCGTTGCTAAAATTCCAGGTAGGTTGTTTAGACAGGTAAATTTTATCTTTCCATGATT
>WXYE02276630.1:0-14586 GCA_011319275.2 Echinosphaeria canescens | reverse complement strand
GGACATGGACGAGGTGTCCGTCTCGTTGTGCGTAATGTGTCGCAGGCCCTGCACCTTGACGGCGAGCCACTTCATGCTCGTGTACAACTGGCATAGCGCCAGCACTGTCTCGCGGTCTTGGATGATGTCACTCGCCTCGAGCTTCCTCTCTCCCGCGCGCTGCAGCATCAGCAGTGCCACTTCCTTGTGCAGAAGCTCGCTTATTTCGCCGGCCGCCGCCGCCTTTGCCGTCTCGTCGCTGCGCTGGGCAGCTTGCGTCGAAACCATGGCGGCGCTCGCCCCGGCCGCGTCAGCCGTCTCGGACCACAGCTTCTCCATCAGCTCGCGCATCTCGCCCGGCTCGGTCGCCATCTCGGCGGCAGCCCGCAGAGCCAGCCCTGCGCTACCGCCGGCAGCCGACGGATTTGGCACGGCGCCGCTCTCCTGTGCCTTGGACACCAGTCCTTTGAACCACCCAAAGCAGCGCTCGTAATACCGCAGCATCTGGGTGATGATGAGCGAGCTGAGCGCCTGGTCGTGCGGGATGGTGCCGAGCATGCGGCAGAAGGCGGTGACTACGGTAAAAAAGGCGGTCGAGCCCTTGAAGACGGGCCGTCGTGAGACGTGGGACCAGTCCTGGTCCTGCTGGAACGCATCGGCCTCGCCAAACACGGTGTCGCTCAGCTTGCCCAAGGTCTCGTCCAGCTGCGGCTGGAAGACGTTGACCAGGAAGTTGTCGAGGAAAGATGTCAGCGTGCTCGTGGCCAGATCCGAGCCCGGCGGCACGATGCTCTTGAGCCGCTGCAAAAAGACGAGCGTCGGCGGGAGGAGCAGGCTCATGTTGAACACGCTCGGCTCCACAAGCGACTTGTAGCTCCCGCCGTTCTGCGTCCCCGACCCGCCGCTGCTGGCGCCGCCGCCGTAGCTCAACCCGAGGCTCTTCCAAACAGCCAACGACCCGTTCTCGGCCGTCCGCGCGCCCGCGCCCGCGAGTAGGGAGCTCTTCTTGCCCTCTGTCCCGGGCCCCTTTCGCGTGCTGTCTGTGAGGCCCGGCACGGCGGCCTGGATGATTTCGTCCAGCTCCTCAAACTCGGTGGCCATCTCGGCTGATTTTGCGTCTGCCTCGGAGAATCTGAACAGATGGTCCTTGGCTGCGCCAGCCCCCTTGCCGACGCCATTCAGGCCCGGCCTGCCCCGGGTCCGGGACGACTCGAACTGGTAGACGTCGGCATCGGTGGTCACGTAATTATGCAGCAGAGATCTTATCTCGTTCTGATACAGGTTCCACAGCTCCTTGAAGCCCCCCAGCAGCGCCGTATTGTTGCCCGCGCCCTCTCGCCTGATCAGTGCCTTGATGGACTCGTGCAGGACGCGGTGGCCTTCGGCAATGGCCTCAAATTTGCCGTAGAGCGTCCATAGCAGGTCGTAGATGACGTCGGCGCGCATCTGCGTTTCTCGTTGGCCGTAAATATGCAGTCCAAGCGAACTTGCCGAGGATCCGGTCCCGGGACCTCCGCCTCCGCCATTGTTTCCCCCTCCTCCTTCCCCCCCTCCCCCGGTGACGCCTCCTCTCAAGGAGCTGGGGTGCTTCTGGTCGACGTCGTCGATGGTCTCATTGACGACAGCGAAGAGCTCGACCGGAAGCCTCTGCTTGAGGGTGTCGATGGCGGCCTCCAGCCGCCCAAGCTTGTTGAGCGCTTCGACGAGCAGGGTTACGTATGTAAAGGTGTCGGCCTCTGGGTTCTTTTGCGGGTCCTCGGCCGCCGGCTGGTCCCAGTCGACAGAGTCGAGGACGACGTGGAAGGGCAGCACCGCGGGCGCGTTCTTGCCGCCGCCACCGCCGCCGCCGCCGGCCTTGAAGCCAAGTCCGACATCCCCGAGCCCCCCGGTGCGGTCCGCCATGGAGCCGCCGCCCTGGTTCTTGGCGAAGCGCTGCCACCGGTCCTGGCAGTAGGGCGACTTGAGGTACAGGTGCTCGTGGAGCTCTTCGACCAGGATGTCCATCAGCGCATTGTCCTGGTTGGCGAGGTAGGCGCGCAGGTCGGTCAGGGCGCCAATGCCGTCCAGCTCGGGCTTGCGCAGCTTCCGCAGAGCGGCCTGCAGGACGTCGACGGCGGTCAGGAAGCGCTTCTCGGAGATGCGGGCCTCGAGCTGGTCGGGCACGGCGCGCAGGTCGTCCAGCTCGGCCAGCGTCTGCAGCAGCTCGTCGTACGTCTCCGAGGCATCGTGCAGCTTCTTGAGCTCCGGGTCGGACTGGCAAAGGGCGAGCTTGGAGCCAACGAGCGACTCCTTGAGGCTGCGCACCTTCTTCTGCGAGGTGGAGATGGCCGTCTGGATCTTGTGGAAGGTGCCGATAGAACTGTTGAAGCCCTGGTGGTAGTCGTGCACAATGCCCTTGAGCGAATCCTGCAGGAAGCGGTGCGTGTCTTGGAAGCTGCGGTATTCGTGCGCGCGGCCGACGGAGCTGTTGTCGAGGAGCTGCAGGGCGAGCTGGACGGGGATGCAGTTGTTCTCACACATGGCCGGCCAGTCGCGCTTGATGTGCTCGAGGACCTTTGAGATCTGGCGCTCAGCACTAGATGCTTCGTAGCCGTTGGTGTTGGGGCTGTCTGTGGCGTTTTTGTTGTTGTTGCTCCTGGGAGCGGACGAGCCGTAACTGCCGTAGCCGCTGTAGCCCCCAGGGCGGTTGGCGGATCGAGGGGGAGGCCTGGACGGAGATTGGTCTTGCTGCTGGTCCTGCTGGTGCTGGTGCTGGTGTTGGTGCTGGTGCTGGTGCTGATGCTGGTGTGACTGCTGTTGCTGCAGCAAGCGGTTCCGAAGAGAGCCTCCTCTCGGGGCTGGGCTCAGCTGATCTCGGAGCGAGGCGCCTGGGGATGAGGTGTCGTAGCGATTGTTGGTATTGGCGTTAGTGGTGTTGGCGCTGGAGGCAGACACATAGCCGTCTCCATATGGATCGTAGTCGTCGTCTTGGCCCTGTTGCGGCTGTTGTTGCTGCTGCTGTCGCGCATAAGCACTGCCATAGCCTTCCCCATTGCCGTATCCTCTCCCCCCGCCCCCATACGATGAGGCGTATCTGTTCGCCATGGATGTGTCGGTGTTTCTGTCGGCATGTCCCTTCTCGCTGCCAGACGCTGCCAGACGCTGTGCTCAGTCCGCTGTCCGTGTATCTTGGGGTTTAACGAAGAAACTGGGCGCGTGCTGTTATCGCAGAGATTGAAACATGGTCGGCAGTTCATGAGCGACAAACCCTATCGAGGGGCGCGATGGTTGTCGGCGGCAGGTCCAGTTGTTTCGAGAAGCGGAGGAATATTAGAATTATTGGAGAAATGAGGTTGGTCGGAGGGCGGACATGCTTCTGTTTCGGCGCTGCCCCAGATGACGGCCTCGGATCAGGGATCTCGTCACCCGTTACCGTTACTGTTCCGAAGTGGGTCTTGTCAGCAGGGGTCAAGAGTATTAGTATTTCACGTGTGAATGTTTCACGTATGAGGTTGTCCACATATTTCCTTCCTCAAATGTGCATAACTCCAACTGAACTACTTTTGACGTGTAGTGCCAATCACAAAATGCAGATCCTACGATCCGTACACGCTCATTTACTAACTCCAATTATATCTTCGAGCGAAGCGAGGCCGGGGGTTTGGGAGGAACCCCCAGGAGAAAGTTTAAAAGGTTAAAAGGTAGAGCGGCCTTTTCCTCCTCGCTTCGCTCGAAGGTATTATTATAACAGTACAGTATAATCGAGGTTACCATAGGATCTGCATGTTTATTTGTGATTGGCGCGCCATATTTTATATCCAAGACTACATCTATGCTTCATCTTCTTCGTCTACTGTTCATAATTCTGTCTATTATTCCTCACATGCCTGCTTATCACAGGAGATTCATCACAAGACTCTACCACAGCCAATTACCAAAGCCAATGGCCCACGACTTGAACCAAAGAGACAAGCTCGATATAAAGGAGAGCCAGCTGTTGACGCCGCAGGTGTCCGTCTGCTCACGTCTAAAGGCAAGCGCGAGGCGAGGCGCGCAAGTTTCCCCCAGGCAAAGGGAAGGAACGAGCGACTTGATTTGAATCGCTCACCTCGCTCACCTCTCATCTCTCCCAAGCCAGCGCCACCTGAAGCAAATACTTCATCTCGACAAGGTTCCCCCGTCCACGCCGGCTTCAAATTACTGTCCCCATTTACCACACCCGCCAGAAAAAGGCAACTTCCCAAGCAGGCACGTCGCCTCCTGGCATGGAAGCCATCGTAGCAAGTAGTAGTAAACGCGTGGTACTGTACACGGGGCAGGTGGGTAAGCGGGATAATCGCGTGGTGGCAAAAGCACCCGGAGAGAATATTAGATATTAGGCATCTATCTGTACCTGCCCCAGCCAGGGCGACCAGTACAAGTCCTCAGAGGTTAGGTCGGGTCCGACTTCGCTGTACCGAGTAGAGAAAATTATCTATCCAAGCAGGTGGCTTCTCTTCTCTACTCAGTAAAAAACCACAATGCCTACTGCAGAGGTCATAGTCGAAGTCGCTGCTCGGCACCATTCATCTCTGGACTGCGAAGCCGGGCGGCGCGGTGCCCTCGCCAAGCGGCTGGTCGCTCTGCGCCGTGTCTGGGTCCGTGGTAAACGGCTCTGTACCGTTCAAAGAGTTGACCCTGCCTAGCATGTATTCGAGGAGCCGGAACGCGACCGACGGCTGGTATCCTGTTCCAAACATGGCTGTTAGCACTGCAGTGAGGTCTTTTTCCTCCTCCTCCTCCTCCTCCTCCTCCAGCTCAGAATAAGATATGTATCTGCCAAGGGAGAACAACAAAAAAAAAAAAAAAAAAAAGGGCTTACCCGGAACCGAGTGGCCCGAGAGGGCAACCCCAACATAAGTGAGCCCGCGCTCGGTATGTTGGGTGCCCATGACGCCTTCGCCGGCGGTGGTCGCAAGGTCCTCGTTCAACTTGTTCGAGTACGGCACGTACAAGGGCTCATGCGGCTTCTCCTGGAAGCCCATCTTGTCGCCCCACGTCATGTTCTGGAGCGCCAGCAGGGTCCCGTTCGCCAGCAAGATGACGTCGAGCGCGCCATGGGCGATGATGACGTTGCCCGTGCGGTCGATCACACTTGGTATCGCGTGGATGATTGACGGCAGCGACGTGTCGGTGTGGTTGACGAGCACGCCGTCGGCGTTGCATACGGTCCACGGCGTGTCGGTCGGCACGTTGATGGCCTTCTTGACGTCCGGTCGGTCGAAGTAGACCGGCCCGGACCCGTTCGGGGTGAAGAAAAAGGACTGTGTTTTTTTTTTTTTTTTTGTTCCGCATTTCTCATCAGTATACCCCATGTCATGTAATTTGGCACGAGAGGGAAACCTCTTAGGCCTTATGAGGGCGCGTGGTCCCACTGTTCACTCACACCAGGGAAGCCGAGAACGTCGTAGAGTATGGGACACGTCGCGGCCGCGTTGTATATGTCGAAGCACCCATTGATCAGCAGGGTCGCGTACTCTATGTCAGAGAATAGGATCTCGCAGCTGTAGTTTCCGGTGCCCGGAGGATCCGATGGCTGCTGGCCCGAGGGCGGGTAGACGAGGAACTCGTCCATATAGGCCGAGAAGCCGCAATCGGCGGCGCGGGCCTCGATGTCGGCGCGGAAGGTGTCGTTGAAGGGGAAGAGCCCACCCCAGTAGTTGACGAAGTCGAGAATCGGGATGTTCTCAGCGATCATTTCCACCGCGATGTACGGGTCGTAGATCATCATGCCCTTGACGTTGTAGTAGTCGGTGTCATTTTGGTCTAGCATGTCGGTGGCTATGTACGGGCAGTACATTCCGCTATTGTCGAGCCGATGACGCTTAATTAGCCATGACAAGCTTCTTTGGGAGATAGATGGATGGAGGGGAGAGAGGGGGGGGAGGAGAGGGGAGAGAGAGAGAGAGAGAGAAGGGTTTCTCACGCGTAGCTCTCGCCAGTGAGGTATACATCGTAGCCCTGTAAGTCAAAGGCGCTGACAAAGTTCTTCCAAAAGCCCCGGAACTGCTTCGCAACATCTTCTTCGCTGGTTGCGGTGACATTGCCCTGCGAGTAGCCGGTACCCACGGGCTATTCAGGGCAGTTAGTGCCAGGCCAGGCAGAGAGATTGCATGCAGTTTTCTTGCCGCTCTGGCTCTAGGCGATCCAAGCAGAACCGTACATACCTGATCGATCCAGATGACGTTCGTCAGGGTGTGCCAGCTCCACGGGTTCTCCACGGGCTTGAACGTGCCAATCTGCCATTGGAACGGCCCGTTCTCCTGCAGGAGCCCCGCCATGCTCGAGCAGCCTGGCCCGCCGTTAAGCCATATCACGATCTCCTTGCCCACAGTCTGGTTCTGGGTCGGAAAGAACCAGAAGAACAGCTCCCCGTCGCCCGGGTCGTCGCCGATGGGCAGCAGACCGGCGTACGACTCACCGGTATCGAAGGACACCTCCGGGATGGCCGTGCCGTCGACAGCGAATTCTAAGTCGCATCCGGCATTGGATTAGTGCTCAGCTGGGGGGGGGAGAAAAAGACAGAAAGAAAGAAAAAAAAGAAAAAAAGGGACAAGAAAAGAAGGAGACTGGTTGTGTTGTTGTTGTTGTTGTTGTTGTTGTTGTTGTTGTTGTTGTTGTTGTATACTTCTGAAACCCAGCGGTACTTACTCTTCGTCTTGTCGGTTAGGAATGTCGAGTTCGACTTCGCCCATATGTCTTCTTCTTCCTGTCGCTGCCTCAGGGCATGGCGCGGCTCTTGAGGCGCCCGAGCCAGAGCCGGAGGCATCTTCAGGTTCCTCTGGATGTGGCGCAGGTTAGTAGCCCTGAAGTCGGGCTTGCCTGATGCCGACTGGACGCGGCCACACACAAGGAGTGTGGACGCGAAGAGGTGTGTCCAGCGCATAGTTTTTTTCTTTTTCTTTTTTTCTTCTTTTCTTCTTTTCTTTTATTCTTCTTCTCTTTTATTCTTCTTCTCTTTTCCTCCTAACGGAGATCTCTTTATCTGATTTCTTCTTGTTTTGGGATCGGATCAACCCGCTTTCGCGATCAAGCAAGAGAGGGGAGACTGAAGCAGGATTCAAGTAGAGAACACAAAGGGGACGCGTCGAGGGCTTTAAATCACCCTGTTGGTGGACATCGAGCTCTTCGTCAAGCAGCCTTATCTTCCTAGAAGGCAATCAACGTGAGACCTAAGCGGCGATACTAAAATAGTATGTGGTGATATGGGGCAGCTAACATAGTGTTGACCACGTGAAGAGAGCATTCTATTTCTGTAACAGGAAACCCGGCTCAAAAGGTCACTGTCGAGTTGCCCTATCTGGAAATAGGATAGGTGAAGGACCATCATCACTTGAAAGGGGAAAGGGGGCAGGGTAAGCTTATCCTGTAAAGTCTGGACCTTGCTTTTGACGCTCATAAATCGCGGCGCATGCATATATCACCCCACAAGCAAGCTGGCAAGTTGTCAACTGGTACGCCGAAGATTCTGCCCTGCAACCCAGGGGGGGATAAGTAAACAAAGTGCCGGAATAAGCAGCTGCAGGTCCCGAGGCAGCTCTTCTAGCTGACAGGCAGGGGGTGGAAGCAAGCGAATGCACTTTTTGGGGAAAAAAGGAATGCACTCGTCTTTTCCTCTGTTTTTGTTTTTTTTTTCCGCAATAACGACAAGCCCATTTGACTTGATTTTTCGACATTCGAGATCTTCAGAACGCCTTCAATCATAATCTCGGGTTTTTATTTCCTCCTCGATAGTTATTGATATCGTAAAAATAGACTGTGGTGGTTGGAGTGCATTCGCTTATTTCCAAAAGTGCATTCGCTTGCTACAAGGCGACAGCTCTTTTTCATCTCACTGACTGGCTGACTGGCAGACCGGGTTGATCTTTCCTGCGCGCAACCCGCAACTGGTATGATGACATACCCCACAACTTGTCCACAACCTATCCACAACACACAGCACACAGCCTTAAATGTAAAAGGTACCAAGATAGGTCTAGTGCGGGGCAACATCATGCTTGAGGAAATTTCTTTGCCAGATCTCGACTTTTCCTATGGCCTCCCAGAAAATAGGCATAAAGCCCTCGTAGATCCTAACGAGAAGATCAACACAGACAGAAACCAGCCGGTCGCAAGGATTCGGCATGCGTAGGGACTGCCAGGGGTGGACATAAGCGAACGGGCGTTCAGAAAAAAACGAACGAACTCGTCTTTTCTTTTTTTTTCTGTTTTTTTTTCTTGTTAGCCGTAAGCCCTTTTGACTTACTTTTTTTGATATTCGAGATCTCTGGAAAGCCTTTTCTTAGAATCTCAGGGGTTTATTTCTTACACGATATCTTTATATCGTAATAAATATATTGTAGTGGTTGGAGTCCGTTCGCTTGTGTCCAGCACTTGACTGCCCGCCATGAGTTCGTCAACTAACTAACTACTCGCTTATTCTATGTAATTACGGAGAGAAAGGCTGGGGCTCATTCTGTGATTCTTCCTGCCAAGGTATGGAAGCAAGCGAATGCCTTTTTTTTTTTTTTTTTACAAGAGCGAAAGCATACCTCATCAACTTCATCGTAAAAACCCACTAAAAAAAAATCGTTATTTTTTTCCCCCTCAAACCCCTTATGACTTACTTTTTCGATATTCGAGGAGCTTGCGACGAGGCCGGGGGGAACCCCCCAGGAAAGATCTCAAATAAGAAATAATTGGGAGGGGTTTCTGGGGAGTCCCCCCAGTCCCATTTGAAGATATTTCCTGGGAGGTTCCCCTCAGACCCCCCCGGCCTCGTCGCAAGCTCCTCGAAAGGCAGAAAGCCTTCTATTAGAAGCTTTGATTTTTTTTTTTTTGTTACCTCTACGATAGTTGTTTAGATATCGTAAAAAATATATTGTGGTGGTTAGACTTCGCTTGTTGTCGAAAATCGCAATCGCTTCTATCTATTACCTGTCGCTTACCTCCATTGCCTGCCTGCCTGCCTGCTCGTCTGTGCCGTAGAGTGAGTGGGTTCAACAGGATGTAGGTCGCGGCTGCTGCTGATGTGAGATTATCAGTTAAGCGGAGATACGGTCGGGATGCACCGTAACTACCGTTGCTATCACCGACTCGGCTGCTCGGTTAGCATGGTGCCTAGACCGATGGCGTGTGGATAGAAAAAAGGCCTATGTTTAGATTTTATGATGACCGCCTGGTCATAGGACGGACGCACTGAGCATCACGCACGCAGCTCTACGTGGGGCCCGGGCTGGAGGGGGGCTTGGCTTCACCGAGCCTTGACCTTGACCCTGTCCTTCGCCTCCGCGCTCTTTACTTCATCGGCGGCCGCCTGTTCGGCTGCGATGAGGTCCTGCAGGCTCCTTTCCTCTAGGCAGGCAGCGACGCCCTTCATGATCTTGTCCAGACACGGGCCCCCCTCCAGGATGTCGGGCAGGTTGTAGATATCCATGCCACTCCGGTGGTCCGTACATCTGTTCTGGTTGAAGTTGTACGTGCGGATCTTGTCACCGCGGCTCATCGTGCTGGACACGAGCGAGCTGCGCAGGCGCTTGGCCTCCTCCTCGCGCGCCTCGCGGCGCCGGGCCGCAAGCCGCGACCGCAGCAGCTTCCAGGCGTCCAGGCGGTTTGCGTGCTGCGAGCGCGAGTCCTGCATCTTGACCACGATGCCCGTCGGCACGTGCGTCAGCCGGACGGCCGACTCGGTCTTGTTGACGTGCTGGCCGCCGGCGCCGCCGGCGCGCATCAGCTCGCACCGCACGTCGGTCGGGTCGACGAAGAAGTCGCTGCCAGGGTCGTCGACGTCGGCCGTGTCGGCGTCGGCGCCGGGCGCGTCGCGGTCGCTAAAGGCCGGCAGCACCCACACGGCCACGGCCGACGTGTGTGTGCGGCCCTTGGACTCGGTCGCCGGCACGCGCTGCACGCGGTGCATGCCGCTCTCGCCGCGCAGCAGGCCGTAGGCGCCCGCGTCCGGCAGCTCCAGCACGGCCTCCTGCAGCGCCTCCTCCGAGTCGGACCCAACCTCGAGCGACGCCAGCACGCGGCTGACTTGGCGCACGCGCAGGCCGCGCCGCGCGAAGAGACCCCGGTACATGCGCAGGAGACGGTCGGCGAAGAACCGGCACTCGACGCCGCCGGGGCCGGGAACAATCTCCAGCAGGCACGGCAGGTCCGCGTAAGGGTCCCGCGGGATCAGCGCCACCGACAGGGCGCGGCTGAGTCGGTCGAGCTCGGCGTCTGTCGAGGCGAGATCATCCTGCGCGAGGGCGCGCAGCTCGGCATCGTCCGACTGCAGCAGGCCGTTGAGCTCCTCGGCCGAGGCTTGCGCCTTCACAAATGCCCCGAGGGACTCGGCAATGGGCGCCAGCTCAGCGATGCGCTTAGCCGTCTTCTGGTCGAAGGTCTCGCCAACAGCCTGAGATAATCGATCGTGTTCGGCGGCAAGCTTTTGCGCGCGGTCGAGTAGAATCGGGGGAAGGACGGCTGCTAGGGATGGATGGGAAGTATTAGTGAGAATAAAGACGTCGAGCTCTAACCTCTAACCTTCCCCCCCTTTTTTTTTCCATGTACCTGTTGTGCTACTGTATTTTCGAAACACTCGGCCCAAGGTGGCGGCGCTGACGCGCTGCCGATAGAAGCTCCGGCATATCCATGGCGTCGCCAGCATATTCGCCGGCACATGGAAAGAGAGCAAGAGAGGATTCGAAGAGCTTGCGACCAAGGGACTCCCGAGAAGTTCAGAATCTCAAACTCAATTTGCATGTACTGTTGAATCGATTACATGAATAATCTCGACCCCACTCACTCACTTTCTTTGCCTGCCGAGCACTCATAGATCGCTGACTCATCTGCCCCTCCGTTTGCCCCGCGACAAGCGACATCGTTTGTTCTACCGCTGTTGTTGTTGACTCACTCTGAAGAGATCGGAAACTTGAAGCAGATCCTAACAGTCTTGGACCGTCTTGACGCCTTCAGCCCTGCAATAGACTCCAATTGACCGGGCAACCCCACTATGGCGACTCCTGCAGCCGTGGATCCTACCAACACGGCGCCAGCAACCAAGCCAACGAAGCAGTCGATCGATCCGTGGAATGCAAGTTCCCTCTCCGGGCTCTCTTGTCATGTCTCTCTCCCTCACATAATGCTGATACCGCATTTTGAGCTTGCAGGTCCGGGGAGAGGTTGGCGAAGATGGCGCGCTCAAGGCCATCGACTACAACAAGCTCACCGACGAGTTTGGCACCAAGCCCATCGACAAGGCCCTGCTGGAGCGGTTCGAGAAGGTCACCGGGAGAAAACCGCACCGCTTTCTCCGCCGCGGCATCGTCTTCACGCACCGCGATCTGGACGTAATCCTCGACAGACATGAGCGTGGCGAGCCCTTCTTTCTGTACACTGGACGGGGCCCCTCGAGCGACAGCATGCACATTGGCCATGGCATCCCGTTCGACTGTGAGTGTGGGCTGCAGCTACCCAGCTCCACGCTCGCGGGCCGTCTTTCTTGCTCTGGCTTGGCTGGTGCACTTGGCTGACGCAAAACCGGTGGCCGCGCCAAAAGTCACACATTGGTTGCATGAGACATTCGATGTGCCGGTGCGTAGCCCCCCCCCTCTTCGAACCCCGCAGGCCAGAATCATACGTATGTTGCTGACCAGCAACTCGCCAGCTCGTAATCATGTTGACCGACGACGAGAAATACTTGTTCTCGGAAAAAAACACTATCGATGAGGTCAGTACGACCCTGCCGAGCGTTGTGTCTACCTACCTAGCAAGACCAACTAGCCGACCTTGTCTCTCCTCAAATAGGTGCAGGGCTTCTGCGCGGCCAATGCTCGAGATATCATCGCCGCCGGCTTCGACCCCGCGAAGACGTTCATCTTCTCCGACTTTGGGTTCATGGGAGGTGCCTTCTACAAGAACGTTGTGCGCTTCGCAAAGAAAACCACCTTCAATCAAGTCAAAGCCACGTTTGGCTTCGATGACTCTTCCAAGTACGGCGCGTATCCGGCTTGCTATCAAGTTGAGATGTTGATGTTAGTGCGGGCTGACGCCACTGTGCTCATAGCATCGGGAGGATTCACTTCGGCGCTATTCAGGGCGCAACGAGCTGGGCCTCAACCTTCCCCCACATCTTTGGCACCGACGAAGCAGTATGTCTGCCTGCTCTGTTTCCTTGAAACTCTAGGACATGTCCTGACATGTTTTCTAGGAAACTACACAGATACCATGCCTCATTCCGTGTGCTATCGACCAGGATCCGTGAGTGCTTGCCTCGTTATCCACTCGATCGCCACAGGGTTGATCAAGGCTAACAAGTGATCAGATGTATGCCGTGAACTATCGAGTCCCCCTGCTCACCCCGATCAGGTGCTAACGCAGGCGCAAGACTTTCGCTTGACAAGAGACGTCTCAGCAAGGCTGCACTTTGCGAAGCCATCCCTTATCCACGCCAAATTCCTTGATGCCCTCCAGGGGCCGGGAACCAAGGTATGTTTGAGTGGTTGTATCTTACACTTGAAGTTGTCTTGCTGACATAACACACAGATGTCCGCATCAAAAGACGAATCTGCGAGTATGTTGTTGTGCGCTGGCCTTTTGACTTTGGATATAGCTAGGGAACTCGAGATTCCAAAGCGTTATCCAATCCCAGGGGTTGATTCTAACGATGACCACTCCCACCAGTTTTCATGAAAGACAGCCCGAAACAGGTATGAGTGAATACCTCCACGCGATCCGTTGCCCCCTCGTTCTCTACTGACACCTCGTCTAGATCAAGGACAAGATCAACAAGTACGCCTTCTCGGGCGGCAAGGAGACGATCGAAGAGCACCGCGAAAAGGGCGGCGACACGGACATCGATGTTCCCTTCCAGTACCTGCGCTTCTTCCTCGAGGACGACGACGAGCTCGAGCAGATCCGCAAAGACTACTCGTCGGGCAAGATGCTGACGGGCGAGATCAAGGCCAAGGCCATCGAGGAGCTGCAGCGCTACGTGGCCGCCTTCCAGGCGCGCCGGGCAGAGGTTACCGAGGAGGTGATTCGGCAGTTCATGACGGCGCGCCCGCTCACATGGAGGGGCAACCCGCAGGTCGAGAAGGAGGCTTCTTCTGGTGTTGTGGTGCCGGTCCCGCAAACGATCGCAGCAGGCGGCGGGGAGGGGGAGGGGGAGGAGGGTGGGGATGGAAAGCTGTCCAAGAACCAGCTCAAGAAGATGGAGAAGCAGAAGCAGATCGATGCGAAGAAGGCGGCAAAGGCGAAGGAGAAGGAAGCGGCGGCAGGGGCGGCATAAAAAGGATGAACGAAGGGGTCCTTGCTATGTATGTATGCGGTGGGCAGGAAACTCTGCCTTCCTAGGAAGATGGTGCTGGCCCGTTGGCATGTCACGGCATCTCCAGAGGATATCGAAGTTGACACATGTGATGAGGGCGCTGTAAAGCGTACCGAAGAAGCTGTCGAGGACGCTCGAGTCCGAGAGAGAGAGACTACACACACAGTGACAACCACAAAGTACAGGCGTAGACCATAGGATCCGTTCACACTCCTTATTAAGCCTTATTATATCTTCGAGCGAAGCGAGGTCGGAGGTCTGGGGGGTACCCCCAGGAAAAGACGACTCTACCTTTCAATGTTTTTTTTTCCTGGGGGATCCCCCCAGACCCCCGACCTCGCTTCGCTCGAAGATAGAATCGGGGTTAATAAATGCGTGTGCACAGATCCTAAGATCTATATCTTTATGTTGTGATTGACACTATAGATCATCGCGCACTGCCTTCATGGCTTTCACGCGTCAAGACTGGTCGCTAAACGACAGAGTTGAGGCATCAGGGTTGATGGACCGCCTCGAAGACGTACGAGATGGTTGTAACCTGGCAACCCATAACCCGGATAGGAGGTATTTTCCGTATATAAGATGTAGCCGATGTCGTGCTTGATACACGCTTGAAGAGACTCAATCGCGCTGCTCTTGACAACTATTGCCATTCCAAATTCATTTCCGATTGTTGCTTGCCATCACAACCCCGCCAGTACGTTATATGTAGGATTTACCTACGTGGAATCGAGCGAGCGAGTCCGGCGGGTGCCCGAGGCCTCAAACTCAAGCTGCCCGCCCATCCATTCCAGGGCCCCGATGCCATGGACCCATTGCCCTCCGCCGCCCGTTGTTTTTGTTCGTCCTAGCCTTGAATCATCCATCCAAAAACATACTACAAGGCTAGCAGCCCCCATCCCGCGTTATCGCTGCCGGACGGGAGGATGTCATCATCCATCCAAAGAGCCGGACGCCATGCTAAAAGAGAACAACCCAACAAAGACAAGAAGAGGAGCCGAGTACAGGTGAATGACGTGGTGGTACAAAGAACAGGTTACGGCCCTCGCCGGGCCGACATCCGAAGGAATGCTGAGAGGGTTGGTGCTACCTCCCTTACCTCGTCGAGGGAGCCTTGGAAGCCGCAAGCCCAAAAGTCGACAAGTCTCCGAGTGTGGAGTTTCGAACTTGTACTCGAGTAACCGTGAGGAACGCCGAGAGAGAGAGACAAATAGAGAGGGAGGGAGGGAGGGAGGGAGGAGGGAGGGAGAGATATATATTTGAAGCAGGCCGAAAGCTCGACAGTCTGGGGCTAGTCC